>JABUQX010022550.1:0-20000 GCA_015478945.1 Trachelipus rathkii | reverse complement strand
CGTTCCTTGTAATTTTCATGTTTAATCCTCCTTCACCCAGGCTACTTTCCTAATTTCTCTGTACTTTTTCGTTGCTTATTTATCATAGCTACCTTTTCATTAGTCATTTGTATCATGTACATATCTTTCCTGCTAGCATCAGCTACCTCCTCCGCTGATTAGGCTGCCATCTGACAACGTCGTCAGCATGCACAGGGATGTGTTCCACATTTTTCCTTATCTATGAATTCTCTATCGACCATTAGTCCATTATTTCAGTCAAAAGCTTCAGGAACGCTGCCCTGTCTCACTCCCCATATCTACCCGAACCATCTCTCATTCACCATATCCCCCAATTATCTTGTTTCTTGAAAGTTTGGTCATGGCATTTTATGCTTCTTATTAGCTTTTGAGTGATCCCAATACTCCGGTTCATCCAAGTACTTTCCTATTAACCTTCTCATACTTATTCTATCAAATGCTTTATCCAAGTTCCAAAAGGCCACATCAGCTTTCTTGTTCCACTCTGTCGTCTTTTCTACCAACATTTTCATGTAAAATATTGGCTCCGTTGTGCTTCTGCCAGCTCTGAATTCATATTGCCATTCTAAACTCGGCTTCGCAGTTTTCTCTCCAATATTCTTTCATATATTTTGCTAGCTACGTCTAAAAGTGTTATCCCTCTATAGTTACCACATACTCTTCTATCACCTTTCTTGTATATTGGGCATATTGTCGCTTGTCCCCATTCCTTTGGCACACTTTCTCCTCTCCATGTCTCTTTTATTATATCGTACAACCACTTTATCACTTCTTCTCCTGTCTTATAGAGCTCGGCACTAATCCCTCTATACCCGGGCTTTTCCCATTTTTTAGTATCTCTACTGCCTCTCTCACCTCTTCCAATGTTATTTCCTCCTCGTACCCTCTCTCTACCTCCTCCTCCATCCCACCTCTCTCGACCTCCTCTCCTACATCCCCACAGTTCAATAACTCTTCAAAATACTCTCTCCATCTCTCCATCACCTCTCCCTCCTCTCTCAGCATCTCTCCCTCCTTATTCAATATTACGAACGTTTCCAGATCTGACTTTGTTCACATACCTTTCGCCAATCCGTAAATTAATTTCCTTGCACACTTCTTGTCCTCCTTCAGCTTTGTCCCAATTCTTTCCCAGGATTGTTTCATAGCGCGCTTCTTTATATTTTCAGCATTTTTTGTGACCTCTACGTATATTAGTCTATCTTCTTCATTTCTTCTCTTCATCCGTAATCTATATTTCTTGTTTTTATTGGATATCGCAGTTTTTACTTCTTCATTCCACCATGCCGTTCTTTTTTATTCTACCAACCTTCTTCACACCCAACACATCCCGTGCCGCTATTCCCATGTTCTCTTTAAAAATTTTCCACTTTTCGTTTATCGTCTCTCCTGTGTCTTTCACCTGTCTCCTCCCCTCCTTCAAGATTTCATCAAATCTCTGTTTTACTACCCGGTCCTTCAACTTTTCTATTTGGTTTCTATCTCTTATGATCTTTCTTGGCTTATCTCTTTCTTTCCATCTCAATATACCTACCACCATTCTATAGTCAGAGCCCATTGATACACTAGAAAGGCTCTTAGCATTTGCGAACACCTTTTTGTTGTTGGTAAGTATCAAGTCTATCATCAATTTTTCGGCATATCTTCCTTCTTCAGAGTTCCATATATACCAAGTCCACTTTTTACTCTCTCTCTCTCTCTCTCCTCTATATATAATATATAATATATATATATAATATATATATATATATATTATATATATATATATATATATAGTATAATATATATATATAATATATATATATATTATATATATATATCATATAGATAACTATATATATATATATAATATTATATATATATATATATAGTATAATATAATAGTATTATAATATAATATATATTATTATTATAATATTATATATATATATATATATATATATATATATAACTATATGAATATATATATATATAATATATATATTATATATATATATATTATATATATATTATTATATTAGTTATATATAATATATATATATATATATATATTTATATATATATATATATTTATATATATATATATATATATATATATATATATATAATATATATATATTATATATATATATATATATATATATAATATATATATATATATTATATAATATATATATATATAGTATATATTATATATATAATATATATATATAATATATATATATATAATAATATAGTATATAATATATATATTATCAGTGTGTGTTTGTAGAGAAATAAATTTATTGTAAATGGGTAAAAAGTCAAAATTGGGCTAAAAGTTTTGGCTTGAAATAAATAGATAGGGAAAAATTTTACATGACAAAAAGGTTATAAATATTGATATATATGCATTAAGCACGAAGAAAGGGAAGGGAAGCACGAACGCACACGGCACCGCGCAACACAGCACAAGCACAAGAACACGGCACACGCACACAAAACACCACACACAAAACGCATCTCACCTACACACACAAGCGCGTACGCACACACACACACACACACACATATATATATATATATATATATATATATATATATATATATATATATATATATATATATATATATATATTATATATATATATATAAAAGATAATAATTATAGATATATAATATATATATATATATATATATCGAAAGAACATATCACATATGAACACTCACACACACTCTCTTTTGGTTCTCCCTCAAAAACACACTAATTGCAAATACAAATATCTTTGTAGGTAGACGGGCAGATAGATGGGGAGAGAAAAAAGAAGCAAAATACACATACATCGTTCAAGCGATATCAGAATCCTCTCCCCCATTGTTCGGGTGGATCTCTTGTTGATCTACTCTACCCAAGTGAATTGTTGTATTTGCGATTGATCTGCAAAGAGGGTCACTGCATTGAGGGTGATTGACTTCTGACTAATAATCCCACACTGGTAGCATGCTTCTCTTCTATAATTGGCTACATTTGCAAAATCTAGCAATCAAACATAATCTAATTTAAAAAACTAAGAAATCATAACAAAGGACCCAAATGACGCCTTATACAATACCTTCAAAGATGCTTCAGGCAGAATCCTTAAATAACCTCTTCTGCCTTTCTTCGGTCCACAGTCAACAGCCACTTGTAGGGAGGCTGGATTCGTTGAATAACTTAACTACCTGCATGGATACTGCAATGGCCTCTCCATAACTTCTTTTACATTTATGGACTTTCATCTAATTTTCGCTCAGTTCAACATTCTCTCTCTCTCTCTCTCTCTCTCTCTCTCTCTCTCTCTCTGCTCCTCCTCTCTCTCTTCTTCTCTCTCTCGTCTCTCTCTCCTCTCTCTCTCTCTCTCTCTCTCTCTCTCCTCTCTCTACTCTCTCTCTCTCTCTCTCTCTCGCTCCTTCTGCCTTCTCTCGTCACTGTCTGAGCGTTCGTCTCTCTCTCTCTCTCTGCTCTCTCTCTCTCTCATCCTCTCTCTCTCTCTCTCTCTCGTCTCTCTCTCTCTTCTCTCTCTCTCTCTCTCTCGTCTCTCTCTCGTCTCTGTTTTTATTCTTTATTAATTTCTGCAACATAAGAAGTCTTTACTCTGATTTTCACTTTGTTGAAAGCCACGTCACTTCTTTTAGACCTCACCCCATGTTCTTGACCGAAGCTAGGGTGCTTGAGCACTCGGTCACCAAATCTTACTCTGTTCCCTTCTACTATCTCAATCTTCAATTTTCAGCAAATGGCAATTATTATGCATATATGCGGAACTATGTTGTTAGTTGTCGTGTTTCTAATTTAGCTCAACATCTGCCTGCAAATTTCTTAAGGAATACCTACGCTGCACCGTCTTGACACTAAAACATTCTTTCGAATTTCAATCCTCCCTTGGAGAACACATTCGTCTCTTGTTCTCTCTCTCTCTCTCATCTCTCTTCTCTCTCTCTCTACTCTCTCTCTCTCTCTCTCTCTCTCTCTCTCTCATCTCTCTCTCGTCTCTCTCTCTCTCATTTTCCCATTTTTCTTATTTTTTTTATTTTCTTATTGATTTTCAGCTTTTTTTAATGGAACTTGATGGAGAAATTCCTTAGATTTAATTTTGAGCATAAATATTTTCAATTAATATGTATCAAATAAAAGGCAAAATGCACCGTTTTTCGAGCTCCAAAACGCTTATTTAAAGCGTTTTTTTCTGAGTCTTTAGTGGTTTGTTTTGTATTTTTGTTTCAAGAAAAAAAAAAAATCCAACATTTTATAGCAGCGGGAAAAAAAAATCCTTTGTTTAAATGACTTGAAATTTGAACTATATATAAAGTTGGGTCTATTATCGGAAAAATTGTTAAAGCAGATTTTTTAAATCAGTCACTAATTTCAAGCAATATCAGTTTCCCAACTCGTAGTGAATTTTGGTTTAACTTTTCCTATCTATATAAAATATAATTGGGAAGATACACCAATTTTGTTTAGATACTTATTTTTTGTTTAGTTAACCATTTTGCCTCTGTGCATGGGATAAAGAATAAAGAAAAAAAAAATTAAACAGTTGAGTATACAAAAATATGATCTAACTTACAAAAGGTGTATCTCCCGTAGCCTAGTTACCCATGCTCTGATAATTTCAATTCAATTGGGTGGGCAGAAAAGAAAAAGTTATCTTAAAAATCATTTATAGAGAAAAGTCAGTTCTTAATTATCGGGAATTTGATTTTGCTTTCGGTTTTTGGATGATACATATTTTAAAAAAAGAATCAGTTTAAACATTTTTTACGTAATAAATTACCAACTGTTTGAACTATGTTTCAATTTCGTCACTTCGAGAAAAGATTTTTACCCGCCACTCAAAAATGTCGGCAACCATTTTACTTTTCTTTAAAAGAAAATACAAAAACAAACCAACAGAGGCTCAGAAAACACTGAAATGAACGATAGAGTTACGAAAAAAAAAGCCGCAATTGTTTTTTTTTATTTTTGTCTCCTCTTAGTGGGCAAAAGGGGCCGGGAGGCCTACCCACAAATTTCAACAGAAAAAAAAAAAAAAATTCTTGAAAGTTTCAGTTTTTGTGGTCTTAGCATTAAAATGAGTATTGTAATTAATACACTGATGTTTATTTTGTTTGAGGCACAATAATATTAATATAATAACATTAATAACTAATGAATTTGATATTAAAAACTAAGGAATTTTATATTGATAACTACTGAATAGGACATTCAAAATAATATCTAAGAACTTATAAATAACACAAACGCTCCTCTCTCTCTCTCTCTCCTCTCTCTCTCTCTCTCTCTTCTCTCTCGTCGTCTCTCTCTCTCTCTCTCATCTCTCTCTCTCTTTCTCTCTCTATTATATATAGTATATTTGTATATAATATAGTACATATAATAGATATATATATAATACTATATATATAATATATAATTATATATATAATATATATAATATATATATATATGTTAAAGGAATACCAGCGTAGTTGCCTACCTAGGATACCTTGTCTTGCGACTTTGTCGCCATCTTACCGATTGACCAATATATATATATAGTATATATATATATATATTATATATATATAGATATATAAATATATATATATATAATTATATATATATATATAGGTAATAATATATATATATATACATATATATATACTACTAAGGGTGATGCAAAATTATGTAAAAAAAAATGGTAAAAAAAAATGGTAAAAATATATAGTATATATAATATATATAAGTAATATATATAGATATATATAATTATTAATATAAGTATATAATCTACTATATATATAATATAATATAAATATTATATATTATACTATATATCATATAGTAATATAATAGATATATATACTATATTATATATATATATATATAGCTATAATAATACTATATACTTATATATAATATTATATATATTATGTGATCTATTTCATTATGTGATGTTATGTAGTATGATTATGAATTATTATTATTATTATTATTATTATTATTATTATTATTATTATTATTATTATTATTATTATTATTATTATTATTATTATTATTATTATTATTATTTATTATTATATTATTTATATATTATATATTCTATTATTATTATATGATTATTACTTAATTATTATTATTATTAATTTATATATTATTATTATTATTATTATTATTATTATTATTATTATTTACAGCCTTGCTGGTGTCCCGAAATGTATTGATATGGATTTACAATTTTCCAGAACTTTATTTCTTACCTAAATAAAATTTATTTGCGTTGCCATTCTTATTTCACTTCCATTTCTATAGATTAAAGAGGCGTTCCGGGTGGGAAACGTTGCTCACACAATTCGGGAAACAATAACCATGGCTCTTAAATGGGGGAGACACGTGTCACACAGTCAAAACTACGGAAACAGACCTCTCTGTCAATAAAAATTAATTGTCGTATTGGAAGAAAGGAACTATTATGTCGACAGTCAAAGATAAAATTAGTTATTTAGGCTTTAATTATTGTGGTTAGATAAAGTAGCGTTAGGCATACGGTGAGAAATTCGTAAATATTTCACCAGGATATAGACATTTTGTACCTTTGACATATCTATTATTAGTATTATTTTGAAGCATAAAAGTCCGGGATTAAAGTTTATTACACTTATTAGTAAGATCATAAAAATTTCCAAAATTATTTTATAGGTCGGCGTCTAAATTATTGACACAGAAAATGGATTGGCCGTGTTTTAATGGAAGACTGAAAAATTCAACATTATTCCTTTAATATACTTTAAAAAAATAAAATAAAATAAATAGATTATTGTTCGTAAGCATAAATATACACATTTAGGTTTCACAGGTGTGAAATTAAAAATATGAAATATTCTGCGATAAAATTATTATTATTATTATTATTATTATTATTATTATTATTATTATTATTATTATTATTATTATTATTATTATTATTATTATTATTAATTATTATATTATTATTATTATTATTATTATTATTATTATTATTATTATTAGTAGTAGTAGTAGTAGTAGTAATAGTAATCAGTAATAGAATAATAGTGATATAATAGTAATAGTAATAGTAAAGTATAGTAAATAGTTAAATAGTAAGTAGTAACGTAGTAGAGTAGTCAGTCAGTAGTAAGTAGTAGTGCAGTAGTCAGTAAGTAGTAGTAGTCAGTAGTAGTAATTATTATTATTATTATTATTATTATTATTTGCTGTTATTATTGTCCTAGTTATTGGATTTACTTTTATTACCGATTTCACTGTTATTACTATAAATAATACCATTAGCTACTTTTACTATATTATTATTATTATTATTATTATACTAATTATTATCTATTAGACCACTACCCCATGCGCATCCTTACATTTGAATCTTTGGCTGTACCCCTAGTGCAAAAGAAAGTTAAAAATATAGGCTAATATCAGAAGACCGTAAACAAACTTTCTACGCCAAAACTTGCCATAATATATTTATTAGCTTTTGTCACATGACGTAATCTATCAATTAGATGAAAAAACAAAAAATTTGACTCCATTAGTATATGACACGTTATTGATTGAAAAAACTGCCCCATAAAAACACAAAAAATCAATCTCAGAAAAGAGAACAATGAATAAGTGGTTGACAAGAGCACTATTAACTTCAATTAAACAAAAGCACAACTCTACATAAAAGTGCATAAAAATGGTTACCACTACCGATGCATGTTACAGAGTATTCTGCAACTAATAATAAGCTAACAATGAAGTCTAAATCAAATTTCTTTGCGGATAAATTCAAACCAGACTCAATCCAATCCCCGATCACAATGGGGCATTAAATTAACGACATTTTAAACCTTCACAATACACAGAAAACAAAAATTGATGAAATTAAAAATAGGTGATGAAATACATAAACAACTAAAGAACAAAAAAAAATAAAACAGAAGAAAAATTACAAAAACCACGAACTAGACAAAAACAAATAGAGACTGATCGAAAGAAAAAAAACAGAAAAAAATACCGCAGAAAGAGCAATACCAGCAAAATAACAAAGTTAACAAAAATCAAAACAAAAAACAGCAAGAGAGCCAAAACAAACAAAAAGAACAACAAAGAAAAAAAAAAAAATACAAACACAACATCAAAAACAACCAAAAAAAACAAAGTAGAGAAAAAAAAAAAAAAAAAACCAAACAACAAAAAACACAAATCAAAAAAAGAAAAAATAAATAAAAAAAAACACAAAAAACAAATCCGAAAGAAACAAAAAACACCAAAACAGCGTAGAATAAGCAACGGATACTGTGAAATGTCATAGACGTGTGTGCAACAGTGGAAAAAAGAAAAATAAATAAAAAAAAAACAAAAAAATGCCAACAAAAAAGTTTAATAAAAAAAAAAGAGAAACGAAAGATAAAATATTTATAGCAATACTAAGTAAATAGAAAAAAAAAGACAAAAAAAAAAAAGAAAAAATAAATAAAGAAGAAAAAAAACAAAACAAAAAAAATAAAATAAATAAAAATAATAAGAAGTATCAAAACGATATAAAAAACGGTAAAAACAACAAAAGAAAAAAAAGAAAAAAGACAAAAAAAAAAGAAAAAAAAATAAAAACAAAAAAAAAAACAAAAATAAACAAAAAAAACAAAAGATGAACAAAAATAAACAAAAAATAAATAAAAAGAAACAAACAATAAAAAAACATAGCAATAATAAGGAAACAAAAAATAAAAGCACATGATTTAATAAAAATAATAAAAAAATAAAAAAAATAAAAAAAAAAAAAATAACAAAAAGAAAACAAAAAAATAAACAAAAAAAAAAATAAAAAAAAAGAAAAAAGAAAAAAAAAATAAAATTAAAAAAATTAAAAAAAAGAAAAAAAAAATTCATATAATAGATAATATTTATTATTATTAATATTGATAATAATAATTATTATTAATTTAATTAATTATTATTATTATTATTTATTATCATTTATTATAGTATATATTATTATTATTATTAATATTTCAATCATTAATATTATATGATTTTTTATATATTCTTTATCATATTATTTAATAATATGAAGTATTATTATAAAATTTTTTAAATCATTATTTATTAGTATTATTATCAGATTATTATCTAAATTATTAATAATCGTATTTAACTCCAACTAACATAATGAAATGCGCTTTTATAAATTATATTATTATTTTAGATAATATTAATAATAATACATATTAAATGTCTATTATCTATTAAATTATAATTAATGGTGTTATCCACTCCCCACTGGAGATTCGAATTATTTTCCTTTAGTGATTAAGCGAGGTTTTTTCTTATTGACTGACTATTATTGCTTTGTTATTATTATATTATTATTATGATTATTAATTATATTACATTTATTATTAATATATTTCATATATAATTAATGTATTATTCTTGTTATTTAATTATTGATTATTTTAATTATACTTATTTTGTACTAATATGCATATTTATTATTATTTTATTTTAATTATATTATGATTTTATTATTATTATTATTTATTATTTATTTTATATTATATTATTATATATTTTATTATTATATTATTATTATTATTGATATTATTATTATTATATTATAATATTATTCATTAAATTTTAATTATCTAATTTCATTTTAATTAATATTATTATTTATATTTTATCATTATATAAATTATAATTTCTTATATATGACTATTCATATTATTAGTTATATGAGTTATTGACTTACTAATTATTTATTATTATATAATTATTATTATGATTCTAACCCAAAAACATTATTTATTATTTTATTATTATTATTATTATTATTATTACTTATCGGAGATTATTATATTATTGAATTATTATTATTAATTTATAATTATTATTATTTGATTATATATTATTATATATTAATCATGGTTAATAATCAGTTAAGGAATGCACAATCAGTGATTGAGTTGATATAAGGCATTGCATATATTGCATAGTGATTATTTTGTGATATGTATGGATGACCGAGGTACGGGAATCCATAATAGAATAGACTAGTTTTTGATTGATGCTCCTATCTCATCTCATATATCGAATAGCGCGGGTCAGAGCCGCGAGTGTGTAAATAGATAGATTATTATATTATTCATGGATCAGGGTGGAGAGAATAAAGTGGATTTAGAAAAACGCATATCAATTAAGACATATTACATCAAATTATTATATTCGGTTACTGATATCAAAACGTAGTGACTTAGAGGGGAGATATAATATGGATGTAGTGTGGGACCGCTCACTCGGGGTGGTGGTGATCTAACGCGTGGACAGCGACGTGGATATGAAGGACAAGCCGTTGAGGTGCAATCTGACCGTAATAGAAAGGAATAATGTGATGCTGGATAATAAAATTTATATGGGTTGATTATTATATGATATTGATGTTACTAGTTTGAGTGGTTATTCGGATGCTGTAATTATTTATTATTTAATTGACTCAGTGTTTATGTAGATTAGTTGATGAGATATAATAGACAGAGGAAGGATAATTGATTAACTAAGATAGATGTTAATTATAGTATCAATCGCGGAGAGCGTATATCTAATCGAGCTATGATTATATAATAATGATTATATAGTAAATATTATATCGAGTCATAGTTAAGTGAGGGGGTATGATAACATAATAATGAGTAAAGGATGAAACCTCTATGGCTGTTTTAAATTGAAGCATTCATTGGTTGATTATGTGATATGTTACTTATAGATATTATTAGTATTATTATTATTGATATTATCTATTAATATTATATTTTATTATTATTTAATAAATATGATGTCGACAAGGTAAGTTATAGTAAAGTATCTATAATGGTATATTATTATAATATTTTAGTGTATTGATAAAGGGATTATTGATGATATATAATTCTTCTTATTAGTGATTGTATAAGCTAATATTAATTGATCTATTTTATGATATAGTTATATGAATGATATATACTATGCGCTATTGTATTATTATTAGTTCTTCTTCTAATATTCTTATACATTAATCTTTTGTATGTCGCTGATTCTGTGTGTGTCGTAGAATTAATTAATAACAGTTAACTGTATATTGGCTAATGTTGGGTGTATATTAATCTAATATTGAGTAAGGGGACTAAGTTATTATAGTAAATAGATAGAAAGAACGATATTCATTAACTAGCTGAATTTAAGAATATATATTAATGTGTAGTGATACATAGCGATTAATAAAGATGTAGAAATTTGCATATTATGCGATTCATCTATTATGTATTGGGTATGATGATATGGAGGGTGGAATTCATTATTATTACTATTTATTATTATTATTATTATTATTTTATTATATTATTATTATTGATAATAGATTTTACATTATTATTATTAATATTATTATTATATATATTAATTATTTAACTATACATTATTCCTTATATACAACATTCGTTTTATGTATTATTCTTGTTATTTATGTTAATTACTCTCATATATTAATGTTTATTAATTACGTGTATTATAATTAATTTTCATTATTATTATTATATATTATTATATTATTATTTGATTATTATAATATGATTATATGATTATTAATTATTAGCTGTAAAAATATTATTATATTTTCTCCCATACTTCTAATTATTTTTATTTTCATTATAAAGCGGATTCAACAACTTACCTGATCAATTCTATTTAAAAGACCTAAAACTTTCCGTGTGGGTATGAAATCAGTTAGGAGATTTAAAATAAACCAAGTTCCGCCCCCACCCCAATTGTGGGATGAGCGTTTTCTTCCATAAAAATTTATTTGAATCACGGCCATCGCCCACTCTCCATTTTCATACCAGAGCCATCTTTTAGACAATGAAATTCCAGCTCAAGTATGATTTCTAATACTCTACTCTTGTTGAGTTTACGTTTCTTTCAAAATTAATTGGCCAATTTAATATAGTGCTATTCTTAGAGACCAATTAAAGTTCAAACGTCGAAACATTTGCAATGGCGATTCATAAAATTCACTCTCCCGAATCATTATGCACCTCGTGGCATTTAGTTGGTCTATTGTATAGCTTAGCGATTAGTCCATGTATGCGCTGGTGACATTAACCCTTACCTGCATGTTGCATTAAGTAAGGATATATTTTTAAACTGTGTGACGATATTGATGCGTAGCTCTTACCAAACTGGTAGTGCAACACTCCGACCTCAGTCAATACGGTAATGTAAAGGGCGAAGATTGTCTGATCGACTTTTCTATGTTCTCAGTTCATTAAGAGCACTGGCAATTTGTAAGGAGCCTCCGCTCCCGGCTTACGTGAGGTTCGTACCACATAAGAAGCAACAGCTTTTTCAATAACAAGCATAAACTGACAAAACGAAGGGGTGGGCGAGCTTGTTACTCTGCCGTTTAGCTTTTCCTCTAACAGTGCGCGCTCGGGCTTCCACCCCCCCGAGGAAAGATTCTTCGTTTGGAGGCGGTTTTCCTTCAAACATTTTCCCGGATACTGGAGGTATGCAGGCAATTGAGCCAGCCCCGGCTGATGTATTCTTGCAGAAGTTGATAATAGATCTGATAGATAAGCCTAAAGTAGTTTGGAAGTTGATGGCATTGATGTGACAAATTCCTACATCGCACTCGTATTTTTTGGCTAGGCCTAATCCCTCTCGCTAATAGATGAAACTAAGAAACTGATTCTGGACCTGACTGACAGCAATTTCGTTGGATTCATATAAATTAGATATACTTTAATCTTTCTAAAGCCTTTCTCAAGCATTCAACACATCTCATCATTTGTATGTCTAGTAAAGAAAACATTCTTTCTCAATCTCAAAGGATAGATCGACATGAGGCGCTGAAAGGCACTAGATACGAGCATTTTGTTCCTGTATTAAATTAATGAAGCGATAGTCTACGAAGGGAACAAATAATAGGTGAAAATATTTCCCCTTGGTCTCGCTCGTGTCACTGGCACGTTATAGTAATCTGCCTTGTAGATCAGTTTCGGGTTAGCCAAAACTTGCATGTTGCATTGCTAGACTAGATGTCTTTAAATATTAGGCAGAGCAATATTGTCAGAAGGTGGATCTTTGGTTTTAAACGAGTTGAACTCAACGACCAATACGGAAGCTCTGCCATCGACTTTGCAAGAAACAGCCGGAAAACCCAATCGCTTTTCCGCCGCGAAATGACCCGGACTTCTAGCAACTTATTTTTTCCTCCTTGGCTCCCCCAAAAAGATGGTGGGCTATGTTCCTACCCTCAGTTGTCTTGGCGAGCCAACTGAACACTCCACATGATACGGATTAATTTTCTCAAATTCGCGATTAAAGTTTCCTCCTTTTTAAGGAACGATTCTGATCTCTCCGTCACCATCATTTCATAGTGCAGATCTTCAACCACCCGTCCAATATGAGTACAATTTCCCCTCCCACCCATCCACTATAGTTTCGTTGCTACTCGAGTATGTGAGGTAGGCAAAAGTCGTTCTCACAGTGTTTCAAAATAAGCCACGCCTCTCTTCTTCCTTGTACCTTGACATCTATAAAGCGCCATCTAGTCGAGGCCGATTCATTCATGTAATATAAAATTTGTGCTTCATAGCGGTGATTTAGTACAAAAGACTTGATATCTAATTAAATCGGTAATTAATTCAATTCGCAGCGCGCGAAATATATTTAAAGGAAACAGCGTTAGTGGAAAGTCTAGAAGTTATGAACATGCTAAGAAAAGTCAGAAAGCTTCATTTACTGAGAGAATCTACGTTTGTTTCATTGGATCTAATAAATAATGCACTTAAAGTCCGATAGTGAATCGTGGGAGTTTTCAGAAAAAGCCTGCAGACTCTAGAACACGTAAAAATCTAATTCCTGCAGCGTAAGCGTGTACGTCATAAAGTCTGTCTAGCCCAAGTCAATTTAATTACCCTTTTATTATAAATATCTATCCAGCCTCCATTTGCGGCCCTGGCAAGTGCCAATTAACGGCACCCCTTATCTATTCGAGACGTAATCACAGATCGAGGCAATCTTCAAAGCAATGTTTAAAAATTGATACGTACACAACAACACTATAGCAACGATGAGTATCAATTTAGTCAAAAAAATCCAATCAGTAAATATGACAATTGCAACGATTTTCAGTCGAGTTGCAAAATCCCACTACAGTGAATACCAATAAGTCAATGCGATTATTTCTTATAATTAATTGTCCGCAAGGCTTTATTCGAATGAGAAAAACCTCATTACCATCTGTAAAACATAATACATCAATTTTTCGAGGAGGGGGTTTCGCTCCCCACCTTTGCAGTGATTATCAAGTTTCAATTTTTATATATATTTTTTGTTAATAAGTATGGCAGTCACAAGTGTCGAATCGGCCTGGCTGCTCTGCCTCTCAGTGATGGTAAGTGGGAGCCGAGCAGGTTCTGCTCGTGGGGGAGACGGCGCTATAAGGAGGTGCAATGCTCGCTGCTTCAGGTCAGCGTCGTATTTATATTCCAGTATAAATTATAAGAATTTAACAACAGACATTTATCTGCCATACTATGGCATCATTCTAGTTCTACCAATCTTCAATATTGATTATTAATTAAATATTATATATTGATGATGTATCTGATTATTCTGATTTATTAGAATTATTATTATATTCATCGTGATTATATATATCCAGTTATTAGTATATGTTAGTTGTGTGTATATCTTATCGGTTATTAATGATCGTTTATCCTTGCAATTGGTAGTTCCAATTAAAACGTTGAACAAGAGGCTCATGACCTACTGATCCTTTTATAATTGACTCAGTAGGAGAGAAGGTTAAGACTCACTGAGACGAGTGCCCGCGCCTCTGCCATTTGTGTTATCGCTACACATCTGTTGTCATTGATAAAACTTTCGTTTCAGAACCTTGTTTATTACTCCCCTTGTTGCTGATATTTTCTACGACGAAAGTAATATTCCATATCTCTGGACCGATCTTATATCTATTATATTTAACATTTCCATACATTATTTTATTAACGTAAACACATCATTTCACTAAAGTCAAAAACCAGAATGAGGACATTTATCTAATTTATAATTCTCTATTTTATAGATACATAATATATCCAATCAATATCATGGTGATTAGACTTATTATTATAAAAATTGTCCTATCATAGTTACCTATCAATTTGCCATTATATTCAGGATTTAACTTAGAATTGTACTCCCCGCCGTTATTATGTTATCATCTCTATTAAGTCTTCTACTACATTATAATTATTTTAAACTAATTATTCATTCAATATATGGATATTGTAAAAAAACCATTTCTATTCCACAGATTTTATGAAATAATAGCAAAATTAAGCAAACTACCTGTAATATATAAATTGATAAATAATTAACTTCAATCCCCTCCTCGCAAAAATTTGATTCCTATTACAAATTATTATAAAAAATCGCATGTACCAAATGCTGCGCGAAAAAATAATTAACGCCCTTGCCCATACGTTATGATAGACGTGCAGAACAAAGTATCACCCAAGGAAGACAAAATTGGAAACTACCTCCTCACCTACTCCTTCTCGCGACAAAAAAAAACTTCGTAACCGATTTCAACTCCCGCTACTACAACTGGTTAAAGAATCTTTGAAAAAATGTGTGTTCCGGAGCAGAAGTGCACAAATCCATATCTCCCCCACATATTTAAATCTAACCCGATCTTATGGCCCGGGCTATATCCTGTACATTATTTGCCTCACGGGCCAGACACCCTATCGAAATATTTCGCCGCCGCCCTGCCTCTCTTTGTATATCAAAATGCTAAGATGTGATCGTTAATTTCTGTTTGGTTGTTTCACCAAAGAACCGGCAAGACACAGGGAGAGAAGTGGCTCTGGTATATCTGCTTACTCCGAAAGAGAGAAAAGATTGCCCAAATGCTATACAAGGAGCACTAAGGAGTGAAAAACAAACATCTTAGTGTACTATACTTCATAGGATTTCTCCGAAGCATTCGTGAGTTCTGTAGTTCCACACAACGCGTGCTCGTTAGAGCAAATTAGAGAAGATCTTGGAGTAATTCACTACAGTGGTCCGGACGTACGCTTAGATGAGGGGTTGGTCTTAGTGAGCCTTAATCTTATCTGACCGAAGCACAAAATTTATCAAGACTTTCATTTAGGAGACACGGTCATGCTCTACTTGCCTAATTTCCCAATCTCGGACATGACAGTTGCCACCATGATCGACCTTCACATGCTTAAAAACGATTTATCTTGCAACACGTCTAGGAAACCTACAAAGCCCTTCAGGTGCCTGTGGCCCTTAGGCTCATGCACTCCAGGTTGTGCATATGGCTGATCGTTGATAAGATCTATGCCGTTCATCGTTGAGGACTGCCGTTATAATTCTTAGTTAGGGAGGTGGTATGAGGAATTTTTTGATTTGACACTAGTACCTAGTAATGACTTTCCAAATTTGCAAATTGTCACAGCTATCACACTTTGGCGACAGGTTTCACACACTCACTCACATTTTGCCTTAAGCCTGTACAATATCGCTGATCTTGTCACACTTGGCAAGAGTCTTAAACTTAATTTTAAGCACTTGACTTATTTTTCTCTAATCTTGAACGGTAATGAGACTCATCTCACTCAGACGTCGCCCTTTAGCAGTCGAGCTTATAATCATTTGACTAGGATACGAGACTGCATTTGCAATATTGAGTTGAAACCAATCCAATTTCTCCCCGGGAGGGTGGTAGCACCGCTTTGGAGAAAAAACTTATTAAAAATAATCGTCGGGCGATTTCCACTAACGCATTCGAAATCTTGGTCCTTTCGTTCTCATGAGGGAGATCTAGTAATTGCTTGAGGCAAATCGTAATAGAAGGTCTTCTTTAAATTAGTCATAACCCGTCTATGATTCCCCGTTGTGTGCTTTTACAAGAAGCAGAGAACAATGAATTCCGACGCATTTTCCCCTTTAACCTGGATATTGCATAAGTCAAAAAACAAATTCGAGTGATGGCTTCCCCTACCCTTTCCAGAACTTCGGCAAGACTTAGTTTAACTCACAAATCAGTTGTCCTCAGAGAAAGGCGTAGTATTCATCTTTATAAATCTCTAGCATATTTTAGACTATTGAGTAAAACTAGATTAAGAGTCAGAAGAGAAAAGTTATTCAAACTAATGAATTTTAGTACTTTGAATTTTCGTTTGTCAAATTTTTGACGCCCAATAGGCCTCTGACTCTTTCCATCTAGGATTGTTTTAATTTACTCCATTTTAAGTGAAAAGCACATAGCTTTATTGGCTTGTTTCAATCGAGAATTCCATTACAAGAGATAAAGATCATGCTAAATTCGTCTTGAAATGAGGGATTACGCAAATTGTCTTATGCTAAGCTATGCAGATTCCCTTGTTCATAAGAGTGAAGGGGACTCTACCTCCTTTTGTTCTTTTTCCACACCTAAGAAATATTTGAGTGTTATGAACATCTAACTCGGTTTAGCATCCGACTTGAGTTAGCTATCTCTGCTTGTCTCTCACTCTCAGCTTTCATGATCTCGTTTTTACGTACTTGCTTCGATGCATTTTTTTCATCTTACTCCTGTCGATTCGGGATTGTGTGCAGAGTATTTGCTGGAGGAGGTTCATGGTAATCACTGTTTGCGAGATCGAGTATAACAACAGCAACGTGCTTAGTCTTACATATACGCTTAATGAATCTTGGTTATTTTTTTTTAAATTCAAAAAGAAATATGTACAAAATATTAATTTCATTTTATTTCGGGGATTGGGACTATTGTATTTTCTTCTTTTGGATCGAAAGTACCATTATCAGCTACTGGATTGAAGTTCTAATACCTAAAAAATGTGAAATGTCGGAAAGAAACTGTTTTTGTTGTGTTGGGCACGTTACCTGTTGATTCAATGCTTTAATTTTTTTTATTATTTTTTTTTCCTTCATTTTTTGTATAATTAATGTTTGTTTGTGTTCGAAAGTCACTCAGATCTAAAGAGGCCCCGAGACACATCTTTTTTATACTAAACTTTGAAGAGTTATGTTCATCTTGCTCAAAAATGATAGGGCAAATAAAAATAAAAATGCTATTTTTCATCTAAGAAATTAAAAAAAAATTGTTAAAATGGAATTATAATTAGCACTATAAAGAATCAATCGGTTCCAAAATAGAATAACTTAATAATAATCATTGTTAATGCATTCTTTAACACAATGAGTCCGGTTTAAGTTTCACTAATTGTTGAGTCTCATTATTCAGTAAATGGACCATTAAAACCCTTCTTATTTAATTAGGGTTAATCACAATAAGTTTAAAAACCCTCGATTTCACAACTAGTCACATTATCTATCTCCTAATTTACTATTCAACAATCAGGACACTGAAAATACATATAGTCTAAATTTTTAACTAAGTATTATTCCGGCTTTTAACAATGACCTTTTTTTTCTAGACACATTCTCTTCTTCTAACGTAATAAAAGATCCTTATCTAGTCCTTCTCGTCACTATTCCATAACTGCACCAGGATCCCACTCTGGTAGCTTCACAGACACACACCACTGTCTCTCCACGTGTTACATTATTGAAAAGAATTCAACACCAAAAAGAGTATTTCCTAAATAAGAGCTTCTTTCTAGACAAAAGCAACAATTCACACCTAACGAAATACAATGAATACAGCGCTTGATATTAAAATTGACAATCAGAGAACCCGCTTTAGCAGTGTTACAGGTATTGTATATAGCCGTGTACAGAAGCTATTATGAAGGAGGATGTACTATATTATCCGTGAGAGCCAAGGATCCTCTCTCCATATTATATAAGGGTAACCAATCTTTACATAATAAGGGCATAGAATAATTGTGAATAACTACTAACTATCTTAAAAAATAATGTTACAGGTATTAAGTCAATTCTACCTCAATGGTGTCGTTTCGTAGAAATTATATTACAAGAAGGTACCTTTCAGCTATTATATATCTATAAATACTATTAAGCTTAAATCTGAAGGGACATTCCTTATACTCTCTATCGCTTTATAAATAGGTCTAATAATATCTACTAGATCGTATAGATTAGGTTAGACGATTCCTATTGGTCTCAGTATAGTCCTATATATTATAGATAAGTATATTATATCAATTTTTCTATATAGCTCTATTCATATAGATTTCTCTTATTAGTAGAATTATTAAAAGTCATAATGATGATTAAGTGAGTATATTTAATTATATATATATATATATAAATAATATATATAGTATATATATAGGGTTTGATATTTATATAATGTAAAATATAATGGATCAACACTAATGATTATATTATATTATATATTATTTATATATCATTATTAATTATCATTATATTATATTAATTATTATATATTATTATATAATATTTTTATTATATATATTAATATTATTATTCTTTTAATTTATTTTTAATTCATAGTTAATTTTATTATTTTAAATATATGAGAGATAAGTAGATGTGAGTTAAATATTAGGGATCGATTGTAATATTTTTGGTTCTACATATTGTTTGAAAACATATATATTTAACTTTATATATTATAACTTATATTATTATATTAATTACTTATTAATTATTATATATAATTATGTATATATTATATTATTATTATTTATTAATATATATTATTTTATTATATTATTATTGTTTGTTATACTAATTATTATTATTTATTAATTTATTATTTATATATATATATTTATAATTATTGATATATATATAAGATTAAACAACCTCAAAAATTTTGCCAACGCATTATTAAGAGATTATTCAATTATGTTTTAATTAATTGAATTTTATATTTGCATTGAACATAATATAATTTATTATTTAAATTATATTATTATTAAGTATATATATTCATTATAATATTATTATTTATATTTAT
>JABUQX010022549.1:20000-21951 GCA_015478945.1 Trachelipus rathkii | reverse complement strand
TCATGCAAATTGTTCACAGGCAAAATTTCTTACGTATATGATTTCAAAAAGCGTATTTTTCTTGAAATAAACTAACACTTACGTAATTTTTGAGTCATTAAAATTTAGTTGGTTGTAAATATATGCCTGTATATAATATACCATATATATATATACTATAATTTACAAATGAGTTTATTTCAAATAACATTCTTTTAAAATATGTCCAAAAATAGAAAAAATTAGTGAATCGACCTCGACCAAATGAGAATGAGATAGCTTTTCCCGGAATCGAAACTTGTCTCATTTAATTCTGTTTCCTCGGCCTAATTAGTAAATATAATCATACTTGATACAGTATGCCAAAAAAATTACAGTCCTTGTGCAGAGTATATATTATATTTATATATATATATATATATATATATATAATATACTATATATCTATATATATATATATATATATATATATATTATATATATATATATATATATATATATATTTATATATATATATATATATATATATATATATATATAATATATATATATATATATATATATATATAATATATATATATATATATATATATATTATATATTAATATAATATATATATATATATATAAATATATATATATATATTATATATATATAATATATATGTGTAAGCCTCCAGAAAGCAACATGTGTAACTAAAAAACTATAACAGTACAGGAAATAAATAAATAAATAAAATTTTATTATCAGGAGACATTTTTATCCTTGAAATTAAAAAAAAAAATAACGCTTTGAAAATTTTTAAAAATTTTTAAAAATGTTTGGAAAACTGTATGATAATGATAGTTTTTTGTTTAAATAGAAGGAGCTCTAGCGCTCCGAGGGAGCGTCAAAGTTTCCAAATGTCGATTTTTTCTTTTTTTTACTTAAAGATTACCCCAAGGGTAAACCCAACCACAAACCGGGGACCGACGGAGGGACTTCGTCTCCCCTCTGTCCCCCGTCGGCTTGAGAAACCCCTAAAAAGGAAATAAAAAAAAAAATTAACTTTTCTCCAGAGCATAAAAAAAAAACAATATTTGATAACTCTTGCTCTCGTACTACTGCAGAAATGGAAGGTTACTGAGAGTGTACGCTGCAAGACCTAAGATGATACTATATTTAAGGTGTTATTAATAACTATTAGAATTAAAATAATTTTTTTTAAGTCTTCATTGATTGAAAATGCTTGCTGAAAATCAATTATTTATTTCCTAGTAGCGTTATAGGTTTTTAGTTACATGCATGATGCTTTCGGGGAGGCTGGCATATAATATATATATATTATATATAATATATAATATATATAGTATTTTATCTTATAATATATAATATATATATTATATATATATATATTATATATTATATATTATATATTATATATATATATATATATAATATATATTATATATAATATATTATTATATATATTATATATATATATACTATATATATATATATATATATATATATAGTATTTGATCTAAATATTTTCA
The DNA here is from genome assembly GCA_015478945.1 of Trachelipus rathkii. Taxonomy (NCBI): domain Eukaryota; kingdom Metazoa; phylum Arthropoda; class Malacostraca; order Isopoda; family Trachelipodidae; genus Trachelipus; species Trachelipus rathkii. The sequence goes on along the minus strand of JABUQX010022549.1, from coordinate 20,437 downwards.
AGTTCAAAAAAATTAAGTTCAGAAAAGTTAAGTTTTTTAAGAAAATTCTTTAGTGGCAAACTTCTGGAATTATGCCAGAAGCTTGCCCCTAAACAATTTTCTTAAAAAACTTAACTTTTCTGAAAGAAATTTTTTTGAACTTAGATTTTTTTTAAAATTATTGAGAATCCAAATATAGATATTTACCATATATATATAACATAAAATGGGGAAAAACTGGTCAAAATTGGCCTTTTTTTAATGAATCATGAAAAATCAAAATATGAAGTGGCATCTATATTTAATAGTTTATTCTTAAATTTAAACCTTCCTTAATGTTATAGAATAATGAAAATAATTAAAATGTCTAAATAAATATATTTAAAATTTGTTTGAAAAATGGAAGTTTCAAAAAAATTGAATAGGGGTATAAAACCAGTCATTGGCATGGGGAAAAA
>JABUQX010022549.1:0-5000 GCA_015478945.1 Trachelipus rathkii | reverse complement strand
AGGAAGGAGGAAGGATGACAATAGATGATTCCAGAGGAATCATAAATAGTAAGGTCCCCATACGAGTTGGGGACCGAACCCCTAAACGGGGTTTTACCCATAAAATAGGTTTTACCCTTAAAATGGAATGAATTCGGATATTTATTGCATGCGTAATAATATATATCGTACAATATATGTGAATCTTAGCACAAAGAGTTTATTAATTATAATGCCTCTCTACCTATCTTTCTTAATACATTGTCTATCTTAGCCTATTTCAGCCTTACTGTTCACATATGCTGTTCACATGTTCTGCTCAATCATGTACATTTAGCTATATGTAATTATATTACACATCGATAACGTTTTCTAAAGGTTGCAGGACCAATATTTATATTGCAAATCTCATTTTCTTTTATAAGAGGTCAACTAATATAATTTTTTCCCAAAGTTGAAGCATGTATATTTTGTTTACCATTTTTTTTTATAAATTTTATGCGTTGTTTTTAATGTTGTTTATTTATTTATTTATTTTTCAAATTTTTAATATTTTTATTTTTTTATTATTTATTTTATTTTTTTAAATTATTTTGTTTTAAACCTTTTTTTTAATTTTTTTTTTTCAAATTTTTATTTATTTTTAAATTTTATTTATTTAAAAAATCTATATTTTTAAAACTTTATTTATTTTTGTTTTATTTGTTTAAAACATTTTGTTTTTTATTAAAATATCTTGTCATTTTGTTTAAACATAAACATAAACAAATAAGTTCTTTGAATAAAGTATCATAGTAAGAAGTGGAATTAGTTACTGACCCTAAAGCAGTAAATTCAGTAAATCAGTAAATACACTTTCTACTAATCCGTGATCTATTGATCTACTGATCTATGCATCTATTGATTCCAAGTCCATTTATAACCCGGTTATTACTGACCTAAACCGCAGTTCAAATTCCAGTAAATCAGAATCAAACCAACCACTCCACCCTTCCTAGCCCATCCATGATCTAATTACATAATATAATTCATAATATAAATACAATTTGTTTTAAACACAAAAATAATTTATCTTATTTTAATCTTTTTTATTTATTTTTTTTAAAAATTTTTTTGTTATGATTTCAATTTATTTATAAATTTTCTTATTTTGAAAAAATCATTTTTTTTTAAAAATTTTCTATAAAATATTGTTGATTTTATTTATTTAAACATTTTGTATCTTTTTAAAAAAAATTTCTTTATTTTCTGTATAAACATAACAAAAATAACGTTCTATTGAATAAAAATAACATAGTAAAATGTAATAGTTTACTGACCTAAAGCAGTAAATTACTAAATCAAAACACCAACTCCACCCCTCCTACCCATCCATGATCTATTGATTATATGATCTATTAAATCATATTGATCAATCTGATCACTTAGATTCAAGTGCATATTATAAGTATCTTTTTGTATAAACATTAACATAAATAAATCCTTTCTTAGTTGCTGTTTGGTTAAATGTCAGGTATTGTTGTTGCATTTGATTGTTTGTTGTTGAAATGTATTGGTTTGTTTCTTGTTGTTTTGTTTGTTGTTGTTCGTTGTTGTTGTTGTTGTTGCTTGATTGTTGTTGTTGTTGTGTTGTGGTGTTAATGTATTAGAACTATATCAATACCTTCAATGTAAATGAAAAATATACAAAAACGTAACCTATCTCACTTTTTTTCAAAACATCATCTCTAACATATTAATGCTAATTTATAACATTAACCCCTACTTCAAACAACAGTTAAAGTATACTAGCATCAAAGTTTCAACTTTACCCTCAGACAGTTAAGATGTAAAAACTTTAAACTTTACGTGGAAAATACGTATGCTCGTCATGAACAATATACATAAAATTATCAAAACATTAATGTTCATGCTAAATTTTTATTAAAAAAAACATTCCAATTTAATCAAAAATCACATAAACAAGTGGTTACAATTTTTATGTGCAACACCAAATTCGCATGTTTAAACACAGCTTTCTATCTATCTCCGTCTCTAAATTTTGCCGTTACCTAACATTTTCATTCAACGCTTAAGTCTTTAAAAATATTTCACAAAGTTTGTTTTAATATTATAAATAATGTAACATAAAAACCAATATGTTTTGAACAAAACTTCGTCTTTATATAAATTGTATTCACAGCAATATACTAACAAACATTTAATCATTGATGTTACACTTTAACATATATATTTAACGAAGTGACCTTTAAAATCTGATGACTGTTCATGTATTACAAAAAAAAATTACGCAATAGTAGTGACCTAATCACTTTCCAGCAAATAAGCATGAAAATTTTTTAGTTTATCCAATTTTAGATCCGTTCCCCCTTTTCAGAAAATAGTTTACCCATTTCTCGGCTTATTAAATTCTCTATTATTATCTTTCAGTCTAATTTTCAATTCTATATTATCTACAAAGGTTTCATAAGCTTATAAAATAAATGATCTTAATAAAATAACTTCTCACTATTTACATTTTGATTATTCATAAACTTTTACACTAGGAAAAACATTAAACAACACACACAACACAAACACAACACCCCAACAACAATATATATTATAATATTATATATATATATATATATACTATATATTAATATATATATATATATATATATAATTATATATAATATATATTATATATATATATATAATATATATATTATTTAATAATATATATATATATATATTATATATATATATATATATATATATTATATATTATTTATATTTTATAATATATATATATATAATATATATATATATAAATATATATAATATATATATATATATATATATATATATACTATATATATTATATATATATATATATATATATATATATTATATATATAATATATATATATATATATATTATATATATTACAATGGAATTAAATACCCTTATATCCATTATGATACATGTTCGCAAGGAATTTTTAAGTACCGAAACCTTCACTTATCTGCGGTGATTGTTGTACCATTTTGTCCAGTTCACAATATAACAACCTCCATAAATTTACCGGTCTGAAAAGTAAGTCAGGTTAGCAGGAACACAATAACATAATCCACCTCTGCTACCCCGTGTAAATTAGCATTAGGATTTCTGTTACTTATCTATCTTTGAGCAGCAGATTTATGTGGCAGTCGTTCGCATACAATCTCATTTATCATCACTCCAATGTGATAATTTCGTTCATGTGCTATTCACTTGTAGCATCGTGGTTTTATGACTTAACTTACCATACAATGACTCATCGTGACCTACACTTTATTTTCAGAGCAGCGACTACGTCTCCAACGTTTAACAATTCTTTCAAAAAATAGTGATCTTTTGTGTTTCTTTATTATAGTAAGCGACCTTTGCTTTTAACAATATATTTTATATATTCCATCTATAGTTCTTATTCTAACAGCATCAGACTTTTGGGTCCTGTACATACAAGGAATCACCGATGCCCCAAAACCATACAATTCTGCAATTCTCATCTGTAGATCACCTAAAAGAGTTTCAATGTTTCAGGAACTTTAATCGTTTTCTCCAGCTACAAAAAATACAAGAATCCGTGTTATCCGCAGATACAATACCCTTGTTTGACGTTTTTAAGTACGCTCGATATTAATTTTTATACGAGCATATGCAGCTCTGTAAACAATGCCATAGAATGTTTGTTACAGTTGCATGAACTTTCGCGCTAGTGCATTTTTTACAGCTGTTACGACATTGATTTACTCACATATTGGAACAGCACTAGCGGTCTTGCAATATCACACTGCAATTGATTATTTCCCCATACCTGTTATATCACCTCAGTACTACCTATATCTTCCTCTATGTAGAGTGTATTTTGATGCGAATTTCCTCGCGCCAAAGAGTATTGACGGCAATAACTTTATATGCAGAGATTATAACCAGCCGCATCTCCTGGGTTTTTCCTATCGATATTATTAATATCAAGTTTGACTACCCTCCTATTCTTGAAAAGACGGTGAAACTCCATTAAGTTTTTCTTAGATAAGGATCGTTCGTGGATATATATTTGGAGTTCCTGATGCCTCAGTCTTGATTTTTTAGGAAATGGTTCACTTCCTTCAAATAGAAATCCTTCTCTTTAAACGACCAAACTTCAAATATTTTAAGTATTTCTCGTAACCTCCTCTTAAGTGCAACTGATTTCAGGTGTGTAAATACACCTCCAGATTGGACTCGTTCATCATGTCTACACGCATGGGATGCACATTTGCACAAATTTATCCTCAAACACATTTACACAGAGTGGAATATTAGATTCTATTTTTGAGTCGTTCACGCAAGAGACAAGAATGGTATAAGGCTTGTGACGGAAAGAATCATCTTAAATGATAACCAGCTACACCGAAAGAAATTTGCGTGCGAGTCCGATTCTTAAATGATTCACATGTCTCAGGTACTTTATCGCCAATTAGTTTTTCAGGTGGGCCGCAAGAACTCATTCTGTTCTGACATAAGGATAAAAGACGTGAATGTGTTAATTCCCAATAACAATGATCTTCTGCCCCTCAGATTGGAGGATAGATAATGCACCGGAAGGTCGGTATGACCTCAAAACAAATGAATGTCTATTATTGAGTCTAGTTTTTAACAACATCAATTGACTAAGACGACAAATATAGTAATTAATGCTTATGTTTGTCAATCAAATATAATCCAGATCCTTGAATGATTTGGGCATATTTTGCTCCCTATCCATTCACACTCCCATCACGAGTAATACATGAAATCCATTCTTCTTTCATACATATTTTCTTGTTTCATGGTGAGAAGTATAACGTCTACAATCGATACGTCATAGGAGCGTCACCTTTCAGTTTATACAGTCTTATGTCCATGCACCACAACCTGTTAGGAAAGCAGTTTCATACACGTTCACATATTCGAACCCGTCAGGTTAAAGCATTTGTTCTTAATTATTAAATGCTTTCTCCCATCTCTCTCC
>JABUQX010022548.1:7500-17500 GCA_015478945.1 Trachelipus rathkii | reverse complement strand
TTTTATATCTGACCATTTAAGGACGGGAGAGATTTTCTACAGCTTATTTTCGATTTATCTGAGAACAAAACGAAGAAATTGAAAAAAAATATGCGAAGAAGTACAATATCAATAAAAATATTTTTTGAATAATAATAATAATAATAATAATAATAATAATAATAATAATATAATAATAATAATAATAATAATAATAATAATAATAATAATAATAATAATAATAATTATTATTATTATTATTATTATTATTATTATTATTATTATTATTATTATTATTATTATTATTAATATTATTATTATTGTTTTTATTATTATTATTATTATTATTATTTTTATATTATTATTATTATTATTATTTTTTATTTTATTATTATTATTTATTGTTTTTATTATTATTATTATTATTATTATTATTATTATTATTATTATTATTATTATTATTATTATTATTATTATTATTATGTTGGCTTTGTGTTGTAATTTGCGCAGAGAGAGAGAGAGAAGAGAGAGAGAGAGAGAGAGAGAGAGCAGAGAGAGAGAGAGAGAGAGAGAGAGAAAGAGAGAGAGAGAGAGAGAGGAGAGAGAGAGAGAGAGAGAGAGAGAGAGAGAGAGAGAGAGAGAGAGAGAAGAGAGAGAGAGAAGAGAGAGAGAGAGAGAGAGAGAGAGAGAGAGAGAGAGAAGAGAGAAGAGAGAGAGAGAGAGAGAGAGAGAGAGAGAGAGAGAGAGAGAGAGAGAGAGAGAGGAGAGAGAGAGAGAGAGAGAAGAGAGAGAGAGAGAAGGAGAGAGAGAGAGCGAGCGAGAGAGAGAGAGAGAGAGAGAGAGATTCTAACAAAATATTTTCCTATCGTTTCTCTGAAAAGTAAACTTTCAACCATTCGTCATATTTTAGCTAAGCTGAAACCCACGATTATTTGTTCTTGTTTGCTGTTTTTTATTGATTACGTTGGTTTGTTATTAGTAGGTTGTTTATATATATATATATATATATATGATATATATATATATATGTATATATATAATATATATATATTTATATATATATAATATATATATTATATATATATATATAATATTACAGAAGCGCCACCATTCACTGGCTGGGCACTTCTCAATATATATATATATATATACATATATATATATATATATATATATATATATATATATATATAATTTGTATATACTTTTTTTTTATAAATAATCTTATTTTTATTTTTTTTTTATATATTATACTATATATAATATAATATTATATATATATATATTTATATATATATATATATATAATATATATATATAAGACCTGTTGTGTTCTAGAAATGCCATTTTCGAATTTGTTTAGAAATTTTTTCCTAGATCGATAAGAAAAAACATTTATAATAATTTTTAGTTGCAAATGAATACATGGCACACGAGCATTTGTCTATGATCAGCTCATCCTCCATACCCCCCAAGCAGGAGAGAGTGATATTAACTGAAACTCATTTGTCTGTGCGTTGCGGTAGTAAATTTGGGCCTGACAGCAAACCCGGCTTCATTTTCTCGTAGTATCTCTATCTGTATATTTCATCCAAATTTGAGGTTGTGCTTTTGTTCGAAGGACGATGTCTGTTCTACTGTTCTTCTGGTTAATGGCAAATATCCCTCTACAGTTTATAAATTATTTTTCATTGTGATACCCCACAACATAATAATTTCATCTGTGATTCAATCTTGCATTATTCTACTCATTTTGAAAGAGAGCCAACCTAACCACAAATAACTAATAATAAGGAGGTGGCCTTGACACATCAGATCTCTTATATTCCAATATCTCTGAGTGAGATAAAATAAACACTGTTAATTTTATTGCCTTCAAAACTGAATAATTTCATCTAATATCTTTAAATATAATAACACCTTTGAAAACATTCAATTCAAACTTTCTTCTGTTCTTTCTGTTCTTTATATTTTCTGATTATCCATATTTGTTTATTTTTCATGAAAGAAATTACTCCATTTACTTTTAAAGGAAGGGCAGGACTTCTAAAGGAGACGTCAAAATTTCTCATAAGTCATATCCCACCAACTGCTTTCTCTGTTAAGTGAACTCGTCTGTTCTTGCAAAGAGTATGAACAGCATGTAACAACAGTAGATTCCAAAAATGTTCTTCAAGAAATGATGTAGTCCAGGACATTTCGTCTCGTCAACTCAAGTACCCTTATCAACCATCTGAACTCTCTTTCTGACCCACAAATTGTTGCATTATTTTTTTTATACAAGGCTATCACAACAATAGACTATCTTTTGACTAGTACGGTAGTATCCAACCTCCGTCCAATTGTGTTAGAAACTGTTGCAGGAGAAAATTCTGTGGTACTATTGCTAAAATATCATCAACATAGAGAAATGGGTTATACCCTGTCAAAATTACATATTAGTATAAATTTTACATTCCCAGATACATTATTATGTTTATTGATATACAACAGTATAACAAATGCAAAAAAAAAAAAAAAAAAAAAAAAAAAAATCGAGGTGTTTATAGTATCCGACGCAATACTTGTGCAGAATCACATATAGGAGAATCCCTAAAGATTCTTCAGATTCGTGTGGAATAACATAAAGCAGACGTGAGGAGATTTAACAATAGTAAGCCCAATTTCCCATATATCACACAACAGCGCATAATAGACTAATAAACACTGAATTTAATTTTATTTCAAAATCAAAAGACCCCAATCAGCTTATTGAATCGTTTTCGATTTAAAAAACAAAATCAATTCTCAACAGGCTTCGGTGATATCGATGATATAACCAATAATTTTCTGTCTGTTTTCAAAAAAATTCTCCCTCCTACGTCTGGCAGGCTGTTTGTGTCTAACCAGGATTGCTGTTTTTTCCTGTCATCTTATTGTATTTTCCCTCATGAACTTGGATATCTTGTTTTCTTTTATACTTCAGCTTTGACAAGAAGCTGCGAAGTTGGCTTCGAAACATAGGCTCTTTTAACCTTCCGTTCTTTTTGACAAGAAGCTCCGAAGTTGACTTCGAAACATGGCTATTTTAACCTCCCGTTCTTTTTCAATTTTCAATGACTTTGTTAACTTCGTTTTACATTTTAGTATTTTAATTAGTGATTTAGAAACACACACACACACACACACATATCTGTTGGGAAGCAGGCCTCGATTCAAAAGTTCATTTTTATTTTAGTTTTAATTAAGATCTTTATTTATTTATTTTATTTTATTTTTTTTGTCTTTATTATATTCTTTTTATTGTGAAATAGGAATATATCACAATATTTCGATTATAATATTAGGTGTTTTATATATCTAATGGATAAAATAAATATATAATAATATAAATAATAATAATAATATTAATATAATAATATATAATATATTATTATATATTAAATTAATTAATTATATAATTATAATATATATTAATTATTAATATTATAATTAATATTTAATATTTAATATTAATTAAATATATTAATACTAGTATAAGTATCTAAATATATATTATGTTTTGTATACCAGTGATATTATGCTCATATATATATTATATAGATATCAGTTAAACAGTGTAACTAGGATAGCGTGTAAGGTATACACTCAAGATAAGTGTCTTCAGTATTGAATTAGTATAAAATCTATCTAATAATATGCATATAATATATTATAATAATTAAATTTAAATTAAGTTAAAGTTAATTAATACATAATATTATAATATAATAAAATAATAAAGGTTAAACATTAGAAGGTAACAGCGGTGGTGGGTATTTAACTAATATATATATATATTTAATTAAACCGGTATATATTATCTAACTCCCGCAAGAACTGGGTCTCTGATATGTGATTAGCTCGTAATGCGTTCCTCCTAACGTCGGATGAACTATACTTTAAAAAATATAGGTATAATAAATGATTCGCTCTCGCACATGAAGAAAAATGGTGGACAGGCTTGTTAGGTTTTCACAGACCTGACCATGTGTATTGATTGGTGTTATTTGCTTTATTCTTATTTTTTTTCATATTTATATAAAATGATGGTAAATTTAAAATTTCTTGAAATTACGTGATTGATTACACTCTGTGCGCGCACGTGTATCCTCCGGCGATGAATAAGGTTACTGCTGGGTCATATCTAGAAAACTCTTATTATATACTCAAGCCCATACATCTCACCGTACAATTGTTAACATATCTATCTCTCTAATTTGTGTTATATATCAAGGTGGATAACTCAGTGTGATTTTTACTCGTCTGGTCTGCCTCTACTTAATAAAGAGAGAAAAAATTCTAAGATAATCATCACTCACGTGATTTTCGCTAACACTTTAAAGTTTTACGATTTAAGCGCTGGAATTCTAGAGTTAAGTGAATTCATCTGCGACTGTATTATTTAGAACGATGTATCGATCAGACATGTGAGCATTCCCGAGCTATATCAACATGTGTCCACTCTACAACAAGGGAAACACTGTATCCATTGAGGGAATCGGTTGAGGTAAATATTCAAGATCTTAGAGACCGTCTCTCCATAGTGATTGTTCGTTACATATATCTACAATTACATGTTTATAGATACATACGTGGTATTGCTAAATGACGCTTGCTCCTAGAGGGTTGTTAGGTAGTTACATCATAGAACAGTCGTATGAGTCGAGATATATAGTAGCGTGCAGAGGCTATCGTATAGGCACGACCATTACGGGATCTCCAGTACCAGGGTGAGACTCTTGGCAGAGTGTTACGCGGATGGTGGGCAGGAGCAATGATATCATTCTACACAGGGCACCCTCAGCTCTTCCGATCCGGTATTCCTCCGGGTTCGGATAGCCACTCTCTCAGGTCATCACCAAGACAGCAGATTGTGTGGAAGATATTGAACTCAATGCGCAAAAAAAAGACACGTTTGAATTATTTTATGACTCCAAACAAATACACGAGGCATAATTGTATTGAGCGGCACTACTTTCTTCCTTATCGTCTCTCATAGTAGTCAAGCTAACTATCGTCGTGCTACCACATCTCGTTACTATAATGTACTACGTCGTATCGAACACTCGTGAGGCAAAGTGGCTAGTCGCCGATTACTTGTCGAGTGTGCTCACACAGAGAGCGTGAATATCACTATCATAGGCTCTCTTACATCACTATGAGTAAATACGAATGATTCTATCAGAATTGCTTCAACATCCAATAACATCTCTCATAGTGACTTTATTTACGAGTAATGTTATATCTGGAGCGCTCCGCTCGTAGCATTGAACAACGTATTGAGCCATATCCATTGGACATCAGTACGACGTCTCCCGTCGTAGCTTCTTGCTCTATGGGTAGTTGATGTACTGTTAGCTCTGGCTCCATAGATACGTACGAACCATGTCTGCCTTGAGCGCGTGAAAGACGCGAGAATAGCTAGGGGTTATGATTCACGCGACCTCGTGCGGCTACGGACGTGAGGTGAAATATATTGTCCTTCAACAATAGTAAAAGAGTAACAATATTAGATAATAGCCTCACCTAATGCAAGCTTTAGTGTATTTATAGATAGAAACTTATTTCAGATTAATCTCCCTTGTTTGTTTTTTCTGACTGGTACTATTAATAGATTCTTAGGCGATTACTACCTTTTACTTTATCCCCTATATAATTAACAGACTATAATAATAAATACGGATCTATGATCAGCGTCAGTCGTATGTGTCTCTTATATAGATCAACTCAGCAATAGAGTTCTGCCCAGCCGACTCTTGAGTCTGCATCTAGGGTATTTGTCGTTTGGTACCTGTCTGACACTTAGATATCGTTGTCGATATTATATGGTACCGTGATAGTCAGAGTTAGACCTAACAAATAACATAATATACCGTTCGACTCATGATTAATTGAATTATCATTTAAAACATAATATAATCCATTGATATAGCTACACGAACCTCGGCAGTACCCCGCGTGGGTAGTTTCTCATAACATAGTTTAAGACTGTCATATCTTTCGATAATCGGTGCTAGAAGATAATACTAAGTGTCGATCTCTTAATCGTGTAATATACTCATTCCGGATTAAGTACGTTTATTATGGTATATATCGCAGAAATGACGTATTATATTTTTTCAATCTAATCCTCTCCGAAAGAATTACGCAGGACTACGCTATAATACTCAGCAACATTAAGATGACACATACCAGCAGAGTCAATAAAACTCTTCTCATGCTAATCGACTAAAGATGGATTACGTGAGCATAAACATATATGCAGTATATCGGTCCGATATTAGACCAATTATTGTAAATGAAGAAAGATATATAAATATCGATGACACACTCTTTTTGTATATGAGCTGATAACTACAACAAGTAATACATCTTACAACGCCCACAACGCGAGTTAACACAGTCCAATAGATGACAAACAAGAACGGGTTCTATTATCACCTGTATGCCTCGGTGGTAATCGCTCAGAGATGTGGTACTATTTTACATTCAACCACCTCATCAAGATCTTGTACACAGCCAACCGAGTTCGGCTACACGGAGACCCGCATCTCACTAAAACAAACAATTCAATACCTGCATCATCTCACAAACATACGTAATTACCAACTCGACTAACAAACAGATTTACCCTGTGCTCTCTCTACCAGTTTACACAACTTGTCATACGCATTGCGTCTACCGATATCTGATCTAATTTCGTCACGCACTTTGGTCCACGCTCCTCTGATACTCTAGTCGTCACGCATCTCTCTCTGCGATGCTCAGAGAGCCTACGCGGTGACTTTATATACCACTGTATCTCTCAACCATACACACAACAACAATAGCAACACAGGACTAGTGTAGCACGTATCACAATCATCTCTTAGACTAGTGATAAGTTCACTATACTCAAACAGTAAGATATACTAAATATACGATATAGATATTAATTTAATTATAATTATTTATTATTAATTATATATATTTTAATATTAATATTAAATATTATAATATTAATATATATATATATATATTAAATATATTAATATATATAATATATTTAATATATTAATATATATATTTATTATATTATTAATATATATTTAATTATATATTATATATTAATAATTAATTAATTAATAATTATGCCTTGATTATGTTCATACGATCTCACGTATCACAGTATTTTGATTTTTTATTTTGTTTTTTATAAATATAAACATTAATTGCTATATAATATTGATGATGATGATGGTGATATATTTATATAGTTTATATATAATTATAGGTGAAGGATACATTTTAGATTTCTATAAAAAAAATAAGTTCGTACATCAAACTTTTTATTAATTAACCTGATAATAGTTTATTAAAAGACTGATAAAGAGCTTGAAAAAAGAGGAACATTTGGATATCTCTGTGTACACATGAGATGAATGAATTTTGAGCACTTCAGGATTCATCTCTTATATTTATGAAGATTTAATACGATCTACTTATATCTCTCTATTGTCTCATATAAAATATATCACCTACACATCTTATCAAGCTGAGTGTCTAAGTGCGGAATCTTGATACTCATCAATATTCAAGAGGAAGTATGTCAATGATTTATACATAAAATTCCGGGTATAACAAGAAATTGACCTATTCATCTATTAATTCTATATCTTTTTATTCTTATAATGTATGTGGGTTACCTCTGAGGCACAGTTGACCTGTGATTGATAGCGGTGTGTGCTCTATTGTACATATGATTTTAAAGGTGCGAGTCGACTGTATTACCTAGCTCATAACTCTACTTCCTAAAGTCAGATAGTTACTTTATTTGGTCTATGAATTGTTGTCTGTGAGTAGGATTCAAACATGCAGTAACCTCTCTCTTTTACTTACTGCTGTATTATCTGATATCCTAGAGTATATCCCCGTACACAGTGTGAATATCTCAGCTCTCGCGGTGTGTTGTTATTCCATAGAATGCACACCTCTAGGTAATGAGTTGATTGAGTGTATAAGTATTAAATCTCAATGAAATTAATATAGTATCTTTGTGACACTCTCGCTGATGGTTCATAATTTATATACACTCTGAGAGTAAGGTTAAGGTCCAAGTGATGATATCTCACTCTCCTACTGAACTTATAATCTATGTGTCCATTATTCTCTTTGCATTCGTGTAATTTTATTACCACATTTTTGAGTTATATATTATTATCCTTTCTCAATGAACAAAAATTAAAACTACTTGTACTGAGATCGTAGAAAACGTAAAATGGTGGTTAACCAATGTATATGTTTATTTTTATGTCATATCGGGTTCCTTATTTAACTTGTAATATCGAATGAACCAGATCCGACCATTAAAATTATTGTGTTACGTACCGAGTTAATGTGTTTCTAGCATGTCTGCTACTATCTAATATTTAAAAAAAATCAATATTAAATTAACAAAAGTCATCTACTCAAATAACTTAGATACCTTCACAGTACTCGTCTAAGTAATTAATCAATATGGAACAGAGTGAAAAACCTAAATACTCATTATATATAAAATTTCAAATAGTACTTAATTAGTATATAAAGGACTCTACCTCTTCTATTACATATATTAATAATATAAATATATAAATAACAATAATTTGTATTATATATTAATAATATAGTTGATAAATATTTATAGATTAATTTATTAAATTATATTATATAGTTATTTTATATATATACCAAAAACATTTTTTTTTAGAAAGATTAATTTAATAGTTGTATATATTGGCTAATATAAAATCCTCCCTCTCTTCTCCTTTCTGAATAAATACTCTCTCTTCTGTCTATCTTCTCTCTATCTCTCTACTCTCTCTCTTCTTCTCTTCTATATATCTACTCTTTAATAAAAATACTTTATATATATATATATCTACATCTCTCTCTCTACTCTCTCTTCATGCTCTTAACTCTCTTCTGTCAATCTCTCATTCTTCCATACTGAGTCTCATCTATAACTTTATTAATCTCACTGCTACTCTACATCTCTCTTCTCAATCTCTTCGTTACTTCTACAATCAATCTTACTCTCTCATCTCTTCTGCTTGCGTCATCTCTATCTGTCTCGTACTATCTCATCTACTTCATACATCTCTCTCTCTCTCATCTCTCATTCTCTCTCTCTCTCTCTCTCTCTCTCTTCACACTACAACATCACACTCAACATACTACTAACACTAACTCACAACATATATAATTAATATAATTTATATATATTATTTTAATATATATATTATAGGGATGTGTAGTATAGCCCGGTATATTTAAGTTGAAATAGCCGTGAAGCCGGAGTTACGGAATCCTGATGGATAAGATTATTTTAAAAACGGTGTATACCGGATATCCTCATGTGGGAACAGTTGTATATATTTTTGAATTATATAAATACCTATTAATATATATATATAATAATATAATATAATATTATATATATATATATATATATTATATATAATATATATATATATATATATATGGTAGTACAAAACCAAGAACTATTATAAATATTTAACTTCATTATGAATTTAAATGAGTATTACGCTATGAAATTTTTCGGGGGGGGAATTATATTTCCCATTGCTCCAAGGACTCTCCAAATAAAATTATAAAATACGAAATTAATTTAAAATTAAATAATTATATAATTATATATATATTATATATATATATTATATATATATATATATATATATATATATATTATATATATATATATATATATATATATATATAATAACCTTTTAATTTCCACGGTCCTCATCATATTTTACATGATATTTACATCAAATTTTAAAATGATCAGAATAGAACGAAAACCTTAAAAAAAAACTCTGAGATGTGACCTAGAAAAAAGTTATGTAAGTTCGCAATTATGACAAATGCATGCATAGCTCGACGAAACATCTGTCTACGGGGTCTCAGCTCCCCGTCTCCCCGCATAAGTGGAGTGATGGGAATCAATAATATAATAAAT
>JABUQX010022548.1:0-2500 GCA_015478945.1 Trachelipus rathkii | reverse complement strand
ATGTCCGTTAAGCAATAAATTAATAATTAACAATTAACCTATGATAGATACAGTTCTCTTTTTTGATAACTAATAAACTTTCTCCTTTTAAATTACTTTAATGAACAAAGTAGTTTAAAACAAAAATTACACTCGTTATTCCTCTCTGACAGAAACGGAGCTGTCACAACTTTGGGTCTCCCTATATTGTAAATATTAATCTGATACTTCTGAGGAAATAAATTACTCATTGAATTTTAATTACCAAGCAAACTATTTTATTACCCTAATTTTCATAAGCGGGGAAAATAATCAAGCAATTCATTTCTATTTGTGATTTTTTTTACAGCAAACTTGGAACAAGATGCCAATGACTTTTTTGTATTTCTAACTTGGTCAAAAAAATCGCAGTGGTTTTCAATGCCTTAAAACCTCATGTTTAATAACTACAATATATCTTAAAAATACATTTACAGTAATAAGATTAATTTATTTTAGCTTTGTATCATTTATTAATATGTGTGCTAACTAATAGAGCTCATTAAAATATTATAAAATCATCGGATTTTATTACGAAGCACAAAAGATTTGATTTCATAAAGAAAGTTGTTAATGCAAAATATTATTTCATAAGCATATTGCATATAACAGTAAATAAAATAATATTAACTATTTAGGTACTTAAAACTAGAACCTTCGTTTTAAACAGCTTCAAGTAAAATTAATAAAATTTTCGTTTACGATTATATAAGTAAAAAAAAAAAGTTGAAAAGGATACACTCAATATTTTTAAAAATTATTTTCCCACAAATTAAAATTAAACTAGAATTCACACCCAGCAAAAAGCTTAATCTTTAATATAAAGACAAACTCCGAGATTCACTCCGATTGCTTGCCTTATACAAATCTCATCCGATCAACTTTTAAGGAGAATTATGGGTGAGTGAAAAAACTTCCTCAAATGTAAGACGTCTTCTTCATACAAGAGCAGACAACGCCTTTGTACGGTGAAACCAACAGGGTGACGTGAATTTTGGAAAAAGTGTTTGGACACTAATTTTCTTAGAAATATCTAAAATTTTTAGAAAGCAGAGAAGGTAGGGATTTTCAGAATATTTGTAGATGGGTTGTTTCGATGCTGCAAAGGAGATTTATTCACTAACGAAATGGGAAAGAAAGATCTGAGTGAAAGAATTGAAGATAGGAAAATAATTATACTCAAGGTCAATGGGATGTGACAAAGCTTATTGAGAATAGCATTCAAAGAGTTTTGACAATAATAGAAAGGGTACCGTCAGATCCATAAACATTTGTAATTAAACTCAGAACTTGCGATGTTTGGCGTTAAAATAATAAACACGTAGTGAAAGAATATTGTCATATATATATATATATAATATAATTATAATTATATTATAATATATATTTAATAATATAATATATATATGATCGGGTATGGTTTTTACAAGGTAACATTTTATTTTTATCATTAAGTACATAAGTAAAAGTGATTAATACAAGTACTATCTTAAGTGAGTAAATATGTTATACATATAATAAGTACTCAATAATGATACATAAGTTCAAGTTTAAGTACTCTAAATTTTGTTCAAGTACAAGCTACTCAATGATTACATAATGTATACACATTTAGTTATACATAATGATACAATTATAATATATAATACACAATACTTTATATTAAATAATATTATTGTAATATAATAATATATATTATTTATATTATATATATAATATTATATTAATAATATATATATATATATTATATATATAATTTATAATTATTAATATTATAATTAAATTTATATATATATATGATAATATTATATAATATATATAATATATATATATTATATTAATTAATATTATATATATTATATATATATTATAATTAATTAATATATATTATATATATTAATATATTAATATATAATTATTTTATTAAATATATATTATTAAATATATTAATTCTATACTATTTATTAAATTTTAATAATGCTATATGTTCTAATTCATCATCATCATCTATATTATACTATTAATTATATTTTAGCATTATCATTCATCATCATCATTACATCATACCAATATAAAGTCACTTTTCTTCATTATAACATCTGGTAGATAATAGGGATAACAATATATATTTACCTCAGGAAACATTAAAATTAATATATAAGTATAAAGGAAGAATATGAATATTGAATAATTATGAGATATAATAATATAGATGTGTTGTGTTGAATGTAGGTGCTCCGATGCTGTGCTACGCCGCCCTATTACCAATTTGTGTTGTGTGGTATTGGTGTGATGTGTGTCGTGTGTCGGCAATATGGGCGCACACTCACACAATAGTTTAACTAATGATTTCAGATTCTCACACTTATACCTATTGAAAAACTCCAGAGCCATTAGAGCTCAAGTCGTTATGTAGGGGATAGTCATCAAGCCAGGATCATATATCACATCTCAAAATAATCAATTAATATAACTTAAATAA
>JABUQX010022547.1:27500-47099 GCA_015478945.1 Trachelipus rathkii | reverse complement strand
AATTATATTTTTCGTGTCACAGCACCTAATATAGTGCTTTTTATATTTATATATATTTATATATTTTTTATACTCGATTATGAGTATATTATGATATCTACCACGTTTGTGCTCACACGCGGGCTCACGTTATAATATTAAGTCGTAATAATACAAAATATTAATCTATGCATAGGAACGCTTGCGAATATTTATTGAGGTCATATGCACTACATTTAGCTTATTACAGATCTCTTATGATGCAATCTCACGCGCAATATGCATATTCATATTGCATCATTAAATATATATATATATAGCCTATAGCCTATATAATATATAGCTTATATAAATATCTATCTTATATAAGTATACTTATATATTTTATATATAATCTATATAGTGAGGTATAATTATATTTATATACAATACCTTATATGGTATGTATACTTATATTGAGATACTCATCTATATATATAGAAGTATATATATATATATATATTGATATATAAGTATATATAAATATAATAATATATTATATATAATATATATATATATATTATTATATATATATATTTATATAAACATTCATATTATATCTATTATATATAAGACGTATTATAATTCGTAGTATATATATATATATATATTATATACGGTATAGTATAATACTCAGGAAACATTTGTTTCACATTGAAACAAATAAATGAGAGACAAGAAGAATTAAATTGTGTTTATGTTTTATGGACTTGCAACAGACGTATGAACAGGATTAATCTAGGGAAGCTTTGTGTCCAGGCGTTAGTTGATATATGTGTGTTGGGGATAAAGCTTCTGAATGGATTTCAATAATTATGTATAGACTCTCCGACTATGTGTGCGCAGAGTGCTTGTGGCCTAAATAGATACAAATTTAGACGATTGCTAAGGTAACAGTGTATTGCGTGCTTATAGCATTATTGATTGAGTATTAGGGTGATTTGGTTTTGTAATGGTGAATCTAAAGAAAGTTTGAAAGGCATTTGGTGTGAGGGGTTTGGTAGGTGTGTGGCAAAAGGAAGAGGTTTGAAAGTAAATGTAGATAAGAATAAGGTTATGTAATTTGAGCTGAGGAGATGTTTGGATTATTCGCAAATATGGTTCGATTTTGAGCAAATTGAATATAGTTCTGAGTTTAAGCATATTTTGGGATTTATATGTTGGTGCACGTAGAAAACGGATGATGCAGAGTGTAATAGGTAAGTTGTGAAATGGCAGGAAGAGTGGCTGGTGCAATTAAATCCTCGGGACTAGTAAATTTTAATGAGACTATGTCTATAGTGCGCTTAGGGTTTTGCATGTAAGGTTTGTTTTGTTACCTTGATGTTAAATGGTGTAAGTCACGTTGAACTATCGCGTGCGCGGCACATAAAGAGGTAAGCTATCTCAAGGTGCGTATTCTGCTCAGCATGATATATCGTTAAGTTTAGGCCACTTTTAACTCTCTCTTTTTTTTCGTTTCTATTCTACACTGTTTCCGTCTGTTAGAAGAGAGGGATTAAGATGCAGTGAGAGTGACAACGTGTAGCACGATTTGTGGTATGTAAGAATAACACCTGAATGAAAAAATAAACGACGAATGTATTGGAGATATTGAGTTTTGTCAATGAAAGGAGGATGGATAGTCGGATGTAAGTCGCGGATAAATATAGGCGGTGAGTGTGCCGAGAATCGACGGCGAGAAAATAGACCGCCTTACAATCAAGTTTGTTAAAGTACGATTTGAAATAATAATTTAGATTACTAGGATTGTACTTTGGAAAGCCAAAAGAGATAGATGGTAATAGAGTCAGTAAACGAAGGTCTGAAAGAAAAGGAATGATGTGCATTTATATGTCAGAGCATAAATGAGTCGTTAGAATGGGTGGCCAATAAATATAAAAGTTATATATTCTGCGGGTTTTTGTGAGGGTGGTATGGTACTGTGGGTGTCCTGAGACCGCGCAGTGTGGATGAAACTTGTATATTCATCACTTTGAAAAGATACTCAATATGTTGTGGGTTCGTCGCAGTTTGTGAAGATCTAGGAGTGGATTTATTTACTTTATCATTCTTTTGAGGAATCGAAGATAGATGTGAACTTTTATAACTGTGACGATCCTATCTTCAACCTAGGATATTGGCTGGAGAAGAGAGTGCGCTTACTCTTCCGTTCTGACGCGTATACGCACTCTGTTCTCTTATACCTATTGATACCACTTATGCGTAATTTTTGATTTGATATACCACCTAGCGTAGGGCGTTGCCCCTCAAAATGTTACGCACCCACAGGTGCTTCAGATAGTATCCTAGTAGGCAAAGGAGAAGACAAATGTCCTCTATCATAGAATAAAGGCAGTTGAAAAATTAGAATCGCCAGTAGAATTAGGGGATATCCAGCTTAAATTTGTGATTTCGTTTGCAGCTCTTATTTGTTGGGCTGTGGTTGGTCCTAATACACATTCAAAGTTATATATTATATATATATTATATATATATTATATATTATATTTATATATATTCACTTATACTATTTTATAAGCTCTTAATTGCATTGAGCATTCTCCCCGAAACTCCATATTCTTCCTCTAGACATCTCCACAACCTATCTCTAGGCACTGGATCAAAGGCTTTTTGCAAATCCTAGTTAGTTAGTTTAGTTAGTTAGTTAGTTTAGTTAGTTTAGTTAGTTAGTTAGTTAGTTAGTTAGTTAGTTAGTTAAGTTAGGTTTAGTTAGTTAGTTAGGTTACGTTAGGTTAGTTAGTTTAGTTTAGTTTAGTTAGTTAGTTAGCACAAGACAGATTAAAGATCACAGATTTTATTTCTGCTGTTTTTCGTAATTGATCTTGATGGTGTCGAATAATAAATTAATATATTCATCAGTTCCGAGTTAAATTCTTCTCTCTCATGTATTCTTCTTCTTAATTTTCTAATTACATATTTGATATATTGTTTTAAAGAACTATTGACCTCGAGTAAGGTCGAACCCTCCAGTACTGTCCACACAGCCTTTCAAACACAGATAAGTGTTAGTTAGTTTAGTTAGTTTAGTAGTTAGTTAGTTAGTTAAGTTAGTTAGTTAGGTTTAGTTAGTTTAGTTAGTTTAGTTAGTTTAGTTAGTTTAGTTAGGTTTTAGTTTAGTTTAGGTTAGTTTAGTTAGTTTAGTTAGCTTTAGTTAGTTTAGTTAGTTTAGTTAGTTAGTTAGTTAGTTAGTTTAGTTTAGTTTAGTTAGCTTTTTAGTTAGATTTACGTTCTAGTTAGTTAGTGTCGTAATTAGGGTTAGTTAGGTTGAAATGTTATGTTAGCTTATGACAAGATTTAGTTAGTATCTCAACAAGATTAGTATTAGTTAGTTAGTTATTTCACGGGTGTCACGATTAGGATTGTTACGGTAGTTTAGTCTTAGTTTAGTTAGAAGTTACTCTGTCTCAGTTAGTTAGACAGTCATTTACCTTATGATTAGTTAGTATCTTAGTTTAGTTAGTTAGTTAGTTAGTTAGCGGCAAGTGTTCAGTTTAGTTAGTTTAGTTAGTTAGTTAGTTAGTTAGTTTAGTTAGTTAAGTTAGTTAGTTTTTAATTTACGTTAGTTAGTTAGTTAGTATAGTTAGTTAGTTAGGTTTAGTTAGGTTTAGTTAGGTTTAGTTAGTTTAGTTAGTTTATTAATTAGTTAGTTAAGAGTATCAGTTGAGGTTAGATTAGTGTAGTTTAGCTTAGCTTAGTTAGTTTAGAAGTTAGTTAGCGTTAGTACAATAGTTTTAGTTTAGTTTAGTTAGTTGGTTAGTTAGTTGGTTAGTTGGTTAGTTGGTTAGTTGGTTAGTTGGTTAGTTGGTTAGTTAGTTAGTTAGTTAGTTAGTTAGTTAGTTAGTTAGTTTTCCATTGTAAACCATAGTAAGAGACAACGCACTTTCTGATCCACTTCATTAATTATTAATATCTGTTAAGCTGACTCGTTCTTATAAGATCACGTTTCTAAAAGTCAACACTAAAGTCTTCTGATTCAGGAAAGATTTTAGTGCGATTGCTTCTTGCTTACTTTCTGTCACTCCTCGAAGAAGGAGAATAGGACCTCTGTGATGATTCGTTGTGTGGTTTATCATAACGTTCGTTTCAGAAATTGAATTATTTAAACTGTGTAGGCGATTAGTAAACACAGCATTACTGTGGTTAGTATTGGAAAATATGAACACTCCCAATGGCGCTGTTTTATTTTATTTTCTTCTAGTTAAAAGTTTACACCTCACACACATTTCCCTATTCCAGTAGGGAAATTACTACCCATGATCCGAACGTTGTCGTCCTACCGTTGTGCTACTATAACCGCATTATATTTCGAAAGTCATTGTTTATTTATTCTTGCAATTTTATGTAACAAATAATGATTTCACTTGTCATTTTTATTACGGACTTTGAATTCTCTTAGTAATTTGGATAGATGGATATTCAGAATATTTTAATGCCTATCCATGTTGGTTTCTATACGCTAATTTCTTGTATCCAGAGTTTCAATAAATAAATGTATGCAAAACTTTATAGTCAGATTGCCATTTTAAAATATATTTTACAAGTATTATTAACTTTTATATCTAAAATGAAAGGTTTTATTTTTTCTATGATGATAGTCATTCGGAACTTTTATTAATAAAGGGGTTTCGAATGATTGGTCTATAATTTTAAGTTTTCATGATCATTTAATCTAATTTTTCACTATGTTGAATACTAACTAATTTATGTATGTATTAACTTTTTTGCGTTTTTGCATTTTGCCGGGTGGTTTATCTGTTCAGCAACAAGAAAAAAAACAGGTAATTCTGGTGCAATACTTTTTAGTTTAAAAAAAAAAAATAGTAGCAATAATTAGTAATATTAATTGATCTGAAGGAAATTACTGCCTTTCTGGTCAAAAATATTGGCTGATTTTTTTGGCTTTTATCATTTCTAACAGAACAATGGCTTAAAAAAAGTGGCTTTTATTATTAATTGGATCTTTCCTGTCGTAGACTAGAGAATGATTGTGGGTTTTTTGAATTAATGTTTTACGCACCTTTTTAAACTATGTAGTAGTTAGCATCATTCTTATTAATTCTTTGCATGTTTAATTTTCTGGGTTATTTGCACTGTAAATTTATATATACCATCATATATATATATTATATATATATCATATATATATATATATACTACTCTTATATATATTATTATATATATATATTATTATATACTATATATTTATACTATATATATAATATAATATATATATATATATATATATATAAATAAAATGTCTAATATTTTGATATAAAAAAGTGAATGTATACTTGCTAAATATTGTATTTTATATATATAATTATATATATATATTATATTATTATATATATATATATATAAAAATACTATAGTAGTATATATATAACTAGACATTAAAGGGTAGGTATAACTTAATAAATAATAATATAGTAGTATATAAATAATAATAATAGTGATATAACTATTACTTATTAATAAATTATAATAATATCAATAACATAATATATATATATATATATATATATATATGATATATATATATATATTAGAAGAAACTAGCCTAAAACGCTAGAATTATTTATAAATAAGTAATAATGCCTTAGGATAATATTATATCAGGATAACAATTGGTTTGAATAAAGTTTTTTTTACATAAAATTAGAAGAAAAATATTCCTATAACAAAAAACATAATAAAATATAAGCATTAGGTATATAGGTACATTATCTTCTCTATTCCTCAGAGCTTTTAGAATTTGCTCCCCCATTTATCTTCAACCTGAAATCAACTTAATCTCTTCCCAATTCCTTAAAACTTTCTTATCATCATCATGTTATCAACACAGCTTTCCACAGAGCGAAACACACCTATTATACCAAACCTATAAAACATGACAAAACTTATACCTCTTAACTTCCTTTACCTCTCTCAACTCATAGTTCAATTAAAAATATCATACCCAAATCCATTCGCATTTCCTCTTCTAATATACTTCCCTTCAAATATATATTTAAACCTCATACACACACTAATACTATTACATCTCAGTGCGTTTACAAAATCCCTTGTTTCAACTGTAACAACATATATATTGGTGAAATTCATGACATAAATATAATCTCCAACAAGACAATCCTAACTCTACCCTAATTCTTCATAGATCCACTCATAATCACACTATCAACATTAATCAAATGACACCCATCATTGACATAGAAAATTTACACCTGAGTAAGTTCACTGAATCCTTCTGTATTAACAATTCTAATAATTTTAATGTACAAAAAAATGACTTCCACATCGATCCCATCATAAACAACATTTTACACTTCTCACCCTTTTTCAAAAAAAATAAAAACTTTTTCTGATTGATTTCATAATTTATAATAAATTTTGTATTATTTATTTAGTCTAATTTTCAATGCATCTGAATGAGGACCGTGATTTAGGTCGAAAGCTAATGCTTATATTTTATTATGTTTATTGTTAAAGGAATATTTTTCTTTTGATTTTAAGTAAAAAACTTTATTTAAACCAGTTGTTATCCTGATATAATATTATCCTAAGGCATTATTACTTATTATATATATATAATATATATATATATAAATATATCACAATATAAGTAATATTATATATATTATATAGACTTTGATTTATATATATATAATAATCATATATATCTATAGGGCAGGTTTATAAATCTAGAGTATTTATTAAATATTATAATTAGTCTATTATTCTTTATATGGCTTTGTTTAAATATATTTCTAAATATATAATTCATCTTTGTGGCTGTTTTTAATTCTGTAATTTTTGTTTAAAAATAAATAGTATTTTTAAATGGCTGATTTGGTATATAAATTTAATAATAAATAATAAACAAAAATATAAGTAAAAATAGAGTATAATAAAAATAATAATAAAATACTACTACTACTACTACTACTACTTAATATAAATAATATATCCTACTACTACTACTTAATATAAAATATATCCTACTACTAATATAAATAATATACTACTACTAATATAAATAATATACTACTACTACTAAATAGTAATAATAATTTTTACTTTTGTTAAATTATTTATAATTATAATTACACTGTGGAACTAATGAACTAGTTTAAAATTTTAAACTTGTACTTTTATTTGTGTATTATTTGCCGAGTTATTTAAAGTTATATATATATATATATTCTTTTTTGTCGAAGGTTTAATAAAATTTTAAAAGATATTTAAGTAGTCTTAGTTGGGACAAAATATATAGTTTATTATTTTATATTTTTGTTAAGTAGTTTTTTTTAATGTTTTATTTTAGGGAATTAAAAAATAAAAAAATTTTCAGGCATGTCACCAACTTTATTAAAATTAAATTTTTTTTTTTCCAGTGATTTTAGCTTGAATAATCTATCCCCCCCTTGTCAAATATAATTATAATTGCTTGAATAACCCCCCCCCCCCTCCTCATCCCCTTAACCTTTTAAATGTAATTATGTCCGTGCAAGCCATTCGTTATGAATATTTAGATTGTTTAATATAAATGTACGATTGATTTTATTTTTAAGTTTAAGATTGCTAGTTTATTTATTCCTATTTTATATAATAAGAGCTGACCTCGAATAGGGACAAAAGCACGCTAATTTTTAGTTTTATAATAATAATAATAATAATAATTCAAGGTAGGTAATGAGCCCCAAATTCATGAGATACAGGTTCAGTGGCTGTAAACAAATTATATATATATATATATATATATATAATATATTATATATATATATATATATATATTATTATATATTATATAGTATATATATATATATAGTAGGTATATATATTATATTATAGTATATATATATATATTATATATAATATATATATATATATATATAATATATAAATATATCATAATGTATGTATATATACTATATATATATATATCTATATATATTATATATAGTATATATATTATATATAATATATATATATATATATATATATAATAGTATATATATATATATATATATAGTATATATATATATATATATATATATATATAACCGATAATATAATATATATATATATATATATATATATATATTATATATATGTATATATATATATATATATATATATATATATATATATATATATTATATATAGTATATGATATTTATATATATATATATATATATATATATATATATATATATTACTATTATATATATATATATATATATATATATATAGGTATAGTTATTTATTATTTAGAGTATATGATATATATATATATATATTATTTATATTATATATAATGAGAGGAGAGAGAGAGAGACGCACGACGAGAGAGAGAGAGAGAGAGAGAGAGAGAGAGAGAGAGAGAGAGAGAGCAGAGATGAGAGAGAGATGAGAGAGGAAAGACGAGCAGTGAGAGAGATGAGACGAGAGAACGCATGAGAAATGGAGGAGAAGTAAGAGAGTGTCGGCCGTATGAAGAGAGAGAGAGGTACGGAGGGAGTAGAGCAAAGCCGAGGCACTGAAAGAGCAGGAGAGAGAGACGAGACGTGCAGAAATATAGAGACGCGAAGAGAGATAGAGATGTATCGAGGAAAGGAGAGATTGAGAGAGAGAGAGTCACGAACTCAGAAGGAGTGAGAGAAAAGGAGGAGAGAGAGAGAGAGAGAAGCGAGAGAGAAGAGAGAGAAGAGAGAGAGAGAGAGAGAGAGCCGCGGAAGATTATGAGACGGTAGAAGAGAGCATGAAGTGCGAAGGAGACCGGCATAGGGAATAGAGCTAGGGTAAGGAGAGAGAGAGAGAGACGAGAGAGAGAGAGAGAGGAGAGAGGAGAGAGTACGAAGGTCTAGGTCAAAGTTACTGGAAAAAGTAAATTTACGATCTTTTAAAATTTGTATGTTTATTTATGAATAATTGAGATTTGCAAATTTGAATGAGAGAGGAATGTTGAGTCAGTATTATATTGGTAGACAACCACTTAGGACCTTCGACTTAGAATTTAGATTAGAGAGAGGAGAGAGAGAGAGAGAGAGAACGCACCGAGAGAGAGAGAGAGACGGAGAGAGCACTTAGTAAAGAGAGAGAGGAGATGTCAAGAGAGTCGAGAGATCCGAGCAGAGAAGAGAGAGTAGGAGAGAGCATCGAGTGAACAGAGGTAGCAACTGGAGAGAGAGAGAGGAGAGTAGAAGGATGAAGTAGAGTAGAATTCATATGACTATGGAATTATTCCTTATCATAAGAATTGACTTATTTGGATGACGAGAGAGAGAGAGAGAGAGAGAGATACGAGGGTTTTATAAATGGGAGATTGGATGGAAGAGAGAAGAGAAAGAGGAAGTAGAAAGAGGTGAGAGAGAGAGAGAGAGAGAGAGAGAGAGAGAGAGAGAGAGAGAGAGAGAGAGAGAGAGAGAGAGAGAGAGAGAGAGAGAGAGAGAGAGAGAGAGAGAGAGAGAGAGAGAGAGAGAGAGCTTTGATATTGGAAAATCTATAATACATATATAATATAGAGCAAGTTGAATATATTTAATACATGTTATGTTTATGGAGATAAGTTATCGTCATCGTTATTAAGTTATTGGTTGTCGTGGGTTAATAATAGATCATGGGTATGAGTGAGAGATTGATGAAAATTTCATAAATTTTTATTGTTGATCTGTTGTTTAAATTAACAAATGTTTCTCTTTTGATTGCCTAAAGTAAATAAGTAAAGTTTGTATGAACGATGTAATAATATAATTCTTTTAACCCAAATATTCAAAAATATACTTCATATATAGTTTATATAAATTACACGTTTGTTTTTTTTTTATGTTTATATTAAGACAACAATTATACCGTTCATATTTTTTATGTGGGTAAAGAAATTAATATAATTTTTATAAAAAAAATTATAAAAGTGCTCCTTTTACAGATATAAACTTATTCTTCCCATATTTTTAGTTCACATCTCAAACGATTGTCCACGCTCGATTCAAGATGGGTTCTCAGTACCCAGAATGGTTTACACGCTCATAATAATCCAGCATGGTTATCACTTTATTTTGCAGCTTGTAAGTTATTAGATTTAATGGTGGCTCTTCCCGCGTCATGTCTCCCACAGTTTCAAATGTAAGTTTAAATTTTGTGAGATTATTTTATTGAATAATTTATTTATGAAACTTTTTGAGACTTTGAAATTGAACTTATAAAGAATAGTTTTTTATTTGCTTCTCAACATTGGTTCCGACACTTGGATGAAAATTAATTAGGTTAAGCTAGGTTACTTTAGGTAATAAATGTTTTATGTTTATTAATTATTTTCATTTTCACCCAAATGTTTGGGTACCTTATAAAACATGAAAATGAAACATAACAACTTGATGAAATATGTTATGCAATATAGGTACCGTTGGGCATTTGTTGGTACTGAAAAGACTAATCCTATTGAAGATGTAGAAACAAAAGTAGAAAACATGTCTGGCTATCTTCTTCAGAGCTGTGAATTTGTTCCTCATATCGTAAGAATCACGAGGCTCATGAACCAAAGGGTAAGCCGAAAGCGATCGTTAGATTTGTCATTTGATACTTCTTAATGTGTATTTTTCTTAATGTGTATTTAAGTAAGAATGATTGGACGTACTTATGCAAACAGAACCATCCCACAAAATTAAAATTTTAGAGTAATGTTACCAGAGTGTAGTAAAAAGTAATAAAAAAAAAGGTTCTCAAAGTAGAACCAATCTTCATATAAGTTACCATTGCAATTAAATTATTTGAACCAACTCTCATTCCCTTCATTTGTATGTCTAGTAATCTTTGTAAGTAAACTTTGAGGTTCAATATCTCAAATTTGATGCTATGTGGGTTAGTATCTTTATGCATAACTACGTCCAATTCTTAGCGTCCTCTCCTATATAAGGCCTTGTCTGTGAGTGGTGGCTATATTTTTAAAAAAAATATATTTTTGTCATCATTTATTACACATGAAGTACCTTGTGCTAAAGCATCAAAGGTGAACAGTATGAATACTATTATTATTACTATTCCTGGGTTTTAGCAACTTGCGCATGAATCCATCCTTGGTGTTAGAGCCATTTGACCTTTGCAGAAACTCTTGAGTAAAGCTTTAGATTCCCTTCTGTGACATAACATTTAGTTGATTGAATCCAGTTATTATTATTATTATTATTATTATTATTATTATTATTATTATTATTATTATTCATTTCAGTTTCGAAGGGAAAATCCTCATTCTTCTCCGCCTGTGTTACACCATGAAGCAGGAAAATTGTTATTAACGAGCATGACTGTTGGTTCCATAATGGATCTTTACTGTTTCTTCAACACATTAACCGAAATCGGGTCCTTTGATATATGAGTCAGCACTCCTTTAAACGCACCGGCCGTTCCTCGCCTATATAGTGGATCCATTACATTATCATTCTTTAGTAGCGAACATGTTTTGACAGACATATCGAAGATGGAGGTTCGAACAAGATTTTCTGGAACCGGTTTTCAGTTAACGATAGAAAAAAATATATTTTTTTTTATTATTTTTATTATTTTTTTAAGGTCTTCTATCATTTTTTTTTTCTTCTAATTTCAGTTTGAAATCATTCCAAGTAGGTATTTTTTCTTTGTAAATCTTTTATTATTTCTCTTATGAAGAAGGGAAAATATTTTGTTGTCATTAATTAGAATTTCTAGTTAATAGTTTTTAAACAAAGATTTTTTATTATTTGTAAGTATGTGACTGTTGTTGTATCCTTGACCACAAAGATTATATATATATATAATATAAGCCATAGTATATAATTATAGTAGTATTGGAGAAGATATATAGTGTATATAAGTCGAATGAGTCTAGAATAGTTAGTACATATATAATAATATAATAATTATATATATATATATATATATTATATATAGGTATATATATATATATGATAATATATATATATTATCCTGAAATATAATAAATTAAGTTATATAATTATATATTCACCTATTATAATATATATATAGGTAAATATAAATAGTATGAATAATTAAATTTAAAGTTTTTGTAATTAGTAATACTTTGCAACTTTTTTTTGTCTTTGTGAAATATCGTTATTTTTTCATAGCTTCTACTATTTAATTGTATCACTATAATATTATATATATATATATATATCACTTATTATTATATTAATAGTTATTAATATATATATATACTTTAGATAACTCACTATATATTTCACGATATACTTATATAAAGCATAACTATTATATAGATACTATATATAGTATTTTATACGTGAATATATACACCTAAATATATATATTAATATTATATATTATATACTTATACAGTATATATATATATATAACATAATATACTATATATTTATATATTATCGTATTATATAATATGTATAATATTATATATATACTAGCACTTATGTAAGCATATAAATAACGTAATAACTTATATATATATATATATACTTATATATATAGTAATAACGTCAAACCTAGATATAGTTAATATATATAATATACTTATAGACGAAAATTTTAATATATTTTAAAATAATTACTTTTTACTACATATATGTAATTACTCTGATAATCACTTTATATATATTACTTATACTATATATATAATAATAATATATATGTATATATATATATCATGACTTATTAAAATAGGTATATATATATTATTTACGATACTTATATTATATATATATAATATATTATATATTTTATATATAGCTAACTGTATTTTAGACAATCTCATTTATAGTCATTCGGATGATAATATATTATATACTTATTATATATTATGGAAGATATAATATATATATATATACTTATATAGTATCTATATTTAGTATTATAGAATCACTTATAGCCAACTTATGTAAATATATGAATAGTTATATATATATATCCTTCGACTTTAAAATACTTAGACCTTATTAGTATATATATCCTTGGTAGCTCCGCAGTTCAAATGCTATCGGGGTTTATGATTGTTTGGTGGTACAATATGATAACAGTTCAATCTGTATGAGCTTTTCTGCAGTTGTTAGCTGTCTGAATTCACTTGGCACTTGAAAGCACTTATAGGTTTCTTTTATATTCCGACTTAGCGACTGTGACCATATTAAGGTTAATAAAAAATAATTATTAAAGCCATTATTATATATATAGTATATATATATATATATATATTAGTATTATATTATATATATATATATAGTATATATATATATATTATATATATATATATATATATATATATATATATTATAGTATATTATATATATATATAATATATATATATATATATATATATATATATATATATATATATATATATATTTTGAAGATTCTTGGATTTTTTTCATTTGTTTTATTTTATTTATAGTTTAATAATTTTTGTCAAGTTTTAGTTTTAAGCTGTCTTAGATTCATAATCATTTGAAATTTAATTCTTGGGCAGTGTGAAGACATGAAATGTAATAAAGAAACTTTTTTGAAACACTTTATTTAAAAATATGCGATCAAAACTATTTTAGTATTAGATATTTTTTTTCCTGTTTTTTTAAACCTGTATTAATTATTTTTTAAAGGACGCGTAGCTGAGACAGTTTTGTTATTACCTAGAAAACTATTATTTAATTACGGTAGGTAAAATGGGGACAATGTTGGCTGAAGAAGGGGTGGATGTTGTTTTGTTTCTTATTAGCCATGTGAATGAAAGACTTAAAATCTGACTGAATTTTACGAAACCGGAGACCTGTCCTTTAGGCTAAGGTAAGGTCCTAGAGCTGTAGTGCCAAAATATTTCAATCATTTGTTATATATATAAATAATTGGCAACTTATTTTTACGTGAAGGATAAAAATGTTTTACATTTGTTGGTCGTGGTACGGTAGCCAATATTTTGAAGTCTTACCCCATTTTGTTGAGGAGGTTATAATAGGAATAAGTGAAGGAATTTTATTTATGTATTAAAAGGAAGCTTATAAAATAGTGCTAATGTACAATAATGCTTTGCTCATAGATCTCAGAAATAATAATTTGGACCAAAGAGTTACCGGATATGACACCTTGGACTACTATGATTATAAACTTGAACAGTAATTAATTAGTGCCTTCCATGCTATAAGATATTTAGAGAAATTGAAAAGTTCTAGAGGGAAAGTTTGTATTTTTTGATATCAAAAATGTGCTAAAAAATAAAATGTATATTTCCGGAGAAATTAAGAAAAATTAATTCTTTGATAAACTATAGGTTTTCAAGTTTAATAGAGTTATTTCTTTGTTTATTACTTTATAATTTATGATAGGTATTATATTATTTTTGATAGATTTCCATCTTATATAAATTATTAAATTAGATTCAGTATGTTTTAATAGGAAGCATTAAAGGAAAGTAAAATTAAATATTTGTAAAGAATATTAAAGTCAAATTTAAAACCCTCAATAATTCATATGACTATGCTACTCTATGTTAAGTGTCAAATGTGTCATTCTGATAAGTCTAGATCGTAACAGGTTTGTCCTAAAATTCAAACCTAAAATGCTTGAAGAACTTAATTAAATTGAAGGTTAAATATAAATAGAATCTTCAAAAAAAAAAAAAAAAGGTGCATATCCGGATCCGTAAAGTACCCCCATTGTCATCCACTTCCCATTTTGCATCAGCCTTACAACTGTATCCACTTATCCCGAAGTTTGACATACGATTCCTCACCAGTTATACTCTTTTGGAAAGATCGTGACACATCACGAAAATACTTTAATAAGATTTTCACTTTAGCTCTCACTCATACCTCTTCTTTAAGAGACGATCATTTCATTATTCTTCGAGATTCTCCTTTATTTTTTATGCGTGACAATTGCAAAATTATTACTTTATTTTCAAAACTTTTTTATTTTGGAAATGCTCTTTATTTTGAGACAATATTGTTATTTCTTAATATTTATTTATTTAACTTGCCCCATAGTATTTATTGCACTAGGCTTCCTTATCTATATTTATATGCATCTTCATTTTTTTAATTTGAATTATAGTAATAATTCTAGAGGTTCCTTTCACAACTAGAGGAAGGAACCCATGGGTTAATTTGCTAAGGCACTAGTATATCTATAATTTTATATTTAATTTTCGATTGCAGTTTGTAGGTATATCAGATTCTAACCATGTAGTTAGGTTATTTAGATTGTCATCAAGTCATCAATTAAATTTTCTTCCTAGCAGCATAATTTCTCTCATATTTTTTATCCAAAACCCACAAAGAGAGCTTCTTTATTTCTTCAAGTGTTTGCATAAGCCTACCAGGTTTTAAAATGGTCAGGACTTCAAAATGTGGACCTAATTCACAACGAACCTTTGTAACCTTTTATATGCTTTATGTATTTCCCATTTTCAAATTATTTATATTGATACTTATTTACTTTTCACCTTCATTTGAAGGCATTTATATGATAGAAGTCAAGACATTCCTGATATCCTGTTTCTTCTTCATATCTTTTCTAATATCTTAATATATTAACATCTTTTCTTATCGAAATAATTAATTCTTGACAGTCTTATAATGCTTGTCAAGCATTTTTTAACTTTGGTGAGCAGCGATTTGCTTGGAAACGGTTTGCATTTGGTTTCTGTACTAAATATTTGCGATTCTTGGATATTTGGTTATATGGTGAGTTTTCATTGCTCTTTGTATTTCTTTCATTTTCTCTCTCCGCTTCTAAAGGTATTTGATGAAAGCGAACGTGGAGAAAGATAGGTCTATTAATATCTTTCAAATTTGGTAATTCTTCCTTCCCTTCCTCATTTGTATTGTTGAGCTGTTTGCCATAAAATTTAGAATGCAAATATTTTTATTATTTATTTGTATTGATGTAACTTTTTTTTTTTGATACTATCGGCAGGAATAAGAAAGTTTGTTAATACGTTTACGAAATATGAAGCAGTGCTAAGAGTGTTTGATAGTCTCCAATCACTCTTGCTAAGTAGCTAAAATGGTTCTTGTTCGTTTTAGTTATTAGTTACCAGATGATAGGAGAGAATGTTGTAATGGAATCCTAAAGTTCAACATGTCTCCACTCCACTGACGTATCAACAAGGCTAGAGGAGTTTTTTACTTCATAAGGAATGCTTCTCACTAGTTTCCCAGTTTCTTATTTTTTTATTCAGTATATATGGTATGTTTACCGGTAAGTTATCTTTAATATCTTCTCTCAATTATCACTGCATTTATGTGTCTAAAAGTCAAAGGCAAATAAAAACTTAGTTCCTCATTTGTATAGTGATATGTGTAACACAAATGGGGACTTTATAACCCTTGATGCACAATATGTATAAGAAATGAGCCAAAACTTATTACAGCCTAATTATGCATAATTTAATTGCAGTTTAGTGCAGACTACGAAACTGGAGCCGCGGAGCAGGAACCCAATTTTTTTACTGTAAAATAAATGGGGTTTGGAATTGGATCGAATTTGTTTTTGTAGTGTGGTCTGGGCCGGGAAAATTTTTTTAAAATGTGAACTCAGAGTCAGAGCAGCCGTGGTTTGGTAACTTGCTGATATTACAATCAAAAATG
This sequence comes from Trachelipus rathkii, assembly GCA_015478945.1. Lineage (NCBI taxonomy): Eukaryota > Metazoa > Arthropoda > Malacostraca > Isopoda > Trachelipodidae > Trachelipus > Trachelipus rathkii. Next base: position 30,471 of record JABUQX010022547.1, on the reverse strand, counting down.
AATTAAATTTGTTTTTCATTATTTTGCAAAATTGCAGATATTATTCATACCAATACTACATAACCTCAGCCATCATTACTAGTAGATGGCTCCTAAACCAATATTTAACACTCATGAGCAAACCTTAACAATGACTGACATCAACTAAACCGTCGATAACTCCAGCCGCGTACATGAGAATTTTATAATGAACGTGGCCAATAAAGCCACCAAAACACATAACCCCTAATATCTAGTAACTTACTAATATCTCGTGAGATTTGTAATATGCACAACTTGAGCAATACTAGTTTAATTCTTAATGAATTTATGATTAGCCAATAAGTGAGATTTATAAGTCTAGATAAAATTCTATCTTTGCATATTTTGGTGAGATTTAAATCTGTATCAGAATTTCTAAAGTTCTCTCTACATAATTGTCTATTAAATTATTAATTCTTACTTAATTAATTTCAGTTAATTTTTTTATTACTTTTTGCTTTAAATACTTATAACGCACACCAGCTTGGAATTTAATAGGACATGTCTGGATAATTTTCACTGTACTTAACTGGATTACTACTACTACTACTACTACTACTACTACTACTACTACTACTACTACTACTACTACTACTATTACTACTCTACTACTTCTACTACTTTGTTTTTCTTTTTTGTTAATTTTATCAATCAAATCTATTTAAGAATAAAATATCTTATTAGTTATTGACCAACACACTTAAGAATTTCTAAATCCTTTTTTAAATAAATATATAAGTGAATATCTGTATTTTGTAAAATATGATAAACAAATATTAATTATAGTTCTTTTTTTATTTTCTATGAGTAGTCACTAAATTGCATGTAAACTATGCACATTTAGACCTCAAAAAGGTATCCGACGTATTCTTAAAAATTGTGCCACTCCAGGGTTAATTAAGTCTCCATCAGTGAAGTGTATGTATGTATGTTTGCAGTCTATGTATGTTAGCAATACATAACCCCGATAAAATTTAAATTAACAGAAGGTATATTTTTTTTTATTTTTTCAAGCATAATTGAATTCCTGACGTAAGTGATGTGAGTAAGTGACGTTTTGGGTAATAAGAGTTTCTGCAGGCTTTATTTTCTTTTAAATTACACTATTAATACAAAAACTATTACCATTGTTTTTTTTTTATTATTACCATTATATATATATATATATTTAATTATATATATATATATATATATATATATATATATATATATTATATATATATATATATATATATATATATATATTATATATATATATATTTATATATATATAATATATATATATATTATTTAATATATATATTATATCATTATCATTATATATATATATATATATATATATATATATAATATATATTGTTCTGGCTGTGACAATAATTTTATTGTTAAAGTATCTTTGATAGCTTTTGTTATGAGCTTAACTTCCATAATTCTATATATTATTATCTAAATATGTAAATTATAATTTTATTAAATGTTGTCGATTTGTTACAGAGTATTTATATATAAAATAAGAAATTTTAATCTCTATAAAATTATTTGAATTATATGGTGATTTTTTTTTTTGCGTTATCCTAATATTATTATTATTATTATTATTTCTTTCTTTCTTCTTTCTTTTATTTCTTCACCTTCCTCCTTTGCCCCAAGATTGGGGGTAAGGTGCTGTACAAGCATCGGAAAAGAAAAGCAGTAGGAGAACATGAACAAACGTCGAAAAAGAAAGCCCAGCCTTACCGCCCCCTCTGTACCATTAATTAGTGAGAGCTCATCACAGACAGAAAATCCACCCTAGAGCATCATGGGACCGCGACGGACCCTCACTATGGTAAATCGTCAATGGAAGGATTCATCCCCTGGCCCAGGTGGGCCACAACCATGCCCCCATACAAAACCCCGCCATTCTCTCCTATCATGCACCCTTACTCTCGCCTCTGCCAAACTCTCATTTCTCTCCTTCAGACATTCGTTTACTGACTCAATCCACTTTCCTTCGGTCTCCCAGCGGGTCGGTTCCCAACCACACTCACCACTATACATCCGCTTAACCAACCGACTGACATTCATCCTTTCCACACATGACCAAACCGTCTCAACATACTTTCATTTATCTCCCCTCGTTAACCCCTTTCTTCACACCACACACTCTCTAATACGTTCATTCCCTATTTTTATAATTTCTTCTCACACCTAGCACAACCCCTAAGATTGTCCATTCTGAACACATTGAACTTTAGAATCTATACCGTTTATTCCAGACCATAGTCTTCACTACCATACAATAACACAGGTAACAAACATACCCTCATGTAAGAACCCTAGCACACTCAAGACTTAGTCCCTTTGGCATTACCAACGATTTAGATTGCACCAGCACCTTCCCTTGCCATTCAACAACTTTCCTACTACGACTCTGCATCGTTCCGTTCCCTTCTCACCACATATACCCTAATATTTAAACTCAGACACTTGTTTAGCTGCTCACCAATCTAACATAACTTCCACACTGAGGAGTGTCCCACTCACAACCTTACCTTACTCTTTCACGTTTACTTTCAAGCCCCTCCTTTTTACACACCCTCCAAATCTCTTCTACCAATCCTCTCAACCTCTTCAGATTCGCCACACAAACCCAAATCATCCGCATATACATAACGTAGGGCACCCTCCACTCATCTCCAATCTCCACCATTCTAAACACCATTTCCTGCCATCCTCACCTCGAATTCTTTCATAACCCCATTCCATATCACAAATTGAATAACCAAGGAGACATAACACAACCCTGTCTTACTCCGCAATTAATCCTAAACCAATCACCATTTGACACCATTATATTCTTACACACGCTTCACTATCGTCATACATTACTTTTGATTCCATTCAGAAGCTACACCAACACCATATATCACAACACCTGCCATAGAGCTTCCCTATTAACTCTATCATA
>JABUQX010022547.1:12500-22500 GCA_015478945.1 Trachelipus rathkii | reverse complement strand
CCATACAGCCCAAGGCCTTGCCGGTGTGCCTCTTCCTGCATGGGTTTTCAGTTCACCCCACCACTTCCTTCCCAGGATGAGAGGTTACAGTTTAAAAAAAACCGGTCATTACGCTCACTCTGACCGGGCGCCAATTGTAGGGAAACCTGAGCCCTGGCTAACAACCAGTGGAGGCTGTTCTGCACTTTTGTGTATAATCTCGGGCTTTGCGTGAAGAACTATAGGTGCCGTGTGGTAAACGGGTGGGTCACCGACGTAAAGTTCTGGGAGGATCTGCCGAGGCCACATCCACAGCCCACCCTACGGGGTGGGGTCCGGGTGGTTGTGTGGGTCTCTGGACTGTGACCTGCTGTGGAGAAGAGGATTACCCTTCCTTATGAAATATACTCCTTTCCAGCCCATCCTGTTTTTTACGTTTATGTCTCATTTGCATTATTGCTATGCTGTTCATCCATGGAGACGAAGTTTATGGTAAAAAAATTTTTTTTATGGAAAAGTCTTTAAATGAAATAAGTGTTTAACCAAGGTGAGCTGAAAAACAACAACAACACAACAACAATACCATCTACCAGGTACCCAGCCTGACCCTACCACGGTCCCTACTACTTCTAGACCTGGTACCTATGATTTGCTTTCTTCTTCTACACCTGAGGGTCCTTCGCAAAATTTCATCGATTCGTCGACCAGCAAACCCCGAACACCTCAGGTGCCCCAACGGTCCGGGCAATCCAGCAAAGGTGCCCCCGTAAAAGTCGTTCTCATTCGTTTACTCCATATGCTGTACCCCCTCCAGGAATGTCAGCAGACATATCATTCCAGATGTATTTACATACTGCGAATCCGCTACCTCAAAAAACTCTTACTGAGCAACAGACCATTCCTCTCAGTAGGGCACTCGAAAAAGCCCTAGGAGTTGAAGACCTCCAGTCACATTGATGAGGAATGGGTCCATTCTCGTAAAAGCTGCAAACCGAAATCAAAGTTCCATTCTCGTCATTCCTTAACGTCTCTTTGGAGAGTTCCATTTATTTTCTACTCCTGATGACTAAAGAAACACATTACTAAAGGCAACTATTTATTGTCCGTATTCAGAGAAGACGAAAACACAGCTGTCGTTTTGGAAGAACTCCAACAGAAAAGATTTTCCTTTACAAACATTTATAGATTCCCCCTCGCGGGAAAACTCCTGACAAACCAAACCCACGCTTACTACTGACCTTTAACACCCCTTTCCACCTACAAAGGTCAAAATAGGGTTCACAAGTTACAGTGTTCGAGTTTATCCTCGACAAGGGACGTTGCTTAAATGTCAACGTCTTGGTTCATACCCGAAATCTTAGGGACAGGAAGACATATGCCCCAATCTGCGGAGAATTATTTCACACTCCATGTTAAAATACCCCTAACTGTAGAAACTGCAAAGGACCCCACAGTGCTTCCTCTTTCAAATTGGCCCTCTTACCTGTTATGAACAGAGGTTTATAGAGCTATGTACTTATACATAAAATTGAGCAGGAGAGATGCTATACGCCAGCTTCAATGAAAAATATCAGCCAAATCAAAAGACAATCTTACGCCACAATTACAGCTACCCCCACGCCTCCACGTGTTAATCCGCCAACACAACCCCATCTTAATAGAACTCCTCTCTTAAATTCCGTTGAAACCCAGGCAAGTACTGCAACCAGTCTACCTGTACTGCCCACACTACCAACTTCTCAAAGAGCAAAAAAGCAGCCCTTGATTCAATCTCCCATCCAAAGAGCCACCAACAAGCCTATCCTGAGCATTAACTCTCAACAAGCTACCAATGAAACTAAGCTAGCTCATCCAATACAAAATTTGAAAACACTTCACTGCCAAGACACACTGTTCCCATACTCACATTGGGTACACCAAACTTATGCAAGAGGACAGTCTCTTTGTCCCTTAATTCGCCTCCCACTACTAAAAACCTGTAAAGATGTTTTAAAAACACACAGAAAAGAACAGTCGCCAAGTAAAAGATTATTCGTTAAAATATAGAGCAACCGAATTCTTAAACAATAACACAGTAACCCCAGATGTAAAAATGCAACTCAGAAGAGACCTCGCCATAAGTCTACTTCTGAGACAAATGCAAAGGCTTTAATAGACTGTACCCAAACAATCCCAACTAAATGAACAACTCCCCCACCAATCATCTAATAGTCTACAAGACAGTTTTAGTTCCTCTGATTCTTCCTATAACTCTTCTCCCGAGTTTCCTTTATCGGCCCTCTCTAAGGGATTCTATACCCTAGAAGATGAATTTTGATAACAGCTCCCAAATGGAGCTCGATGCGATGACCCATTCTCTTTCTAATGCTTCCTGCACTTCTGAGAAAGGTGAAAAACTGTTCAACGTAAACGTCGCAAACGCTCTAAACGTTCTGGGTCTGATGGAAGCATGAAGATGGACCCAGAGGTCTCCATTCTCCAATCAAACTACCCAATTTCCCAAAATCACCCGCATGATGAAGTACTGGAAAATTCTCCAGAATCAACCTTGCCAATTCTATCGAATCCCACTCATCGGAAAATCCGATCTCCAGCTCAACCTACACCAAACCACCAACATACATTCTCAAAAGACGAATACCCTTTCGGGATACACCTTTTCCATTCCCATTCCATGGAAACCACTGCTATGCCCCTCCCACATTTCTGAATCTGCTTGCCAAGCGGGTTCTGATACTGCTCTCACTAATAAATATGAGCATTACGAATGCTCTTCTATTAATCAGCCAAACCCACATAACAAGCTGGATTTGGTTGAATTCAACTTATCTCGCATCCATGGTGAAGCTCTTTCACCAAATACATCTGAAAACTCCTCCCTAAAAGATGTCATACAACCTAACAAATCTCTGGTGTATGACTACCCTCTCCCCCCAGGTTTTGTTCCCCCTTCTCGCCGAGACCCACGTCTCAATCTTCCCTCTCAATCTGAACCCACCTCCAACATTTCCCCCAGTCACATAGAGACAATTGTCTCTAATAGACCACCATCATAATATACATAACTCACCATGACTACTTTCCTTCAATGGAATTGTCGTGGCTATTACTCTAATTTCGAAGAACTTGTTCAACTAATAAACATATGCACACCAAAGTGTATATGTTTGCAGGAACTTCGACTTTGTCATCGTGACTTCTTTCAACCATCTGAATATAAATTGGCGTTAACTTCTATAGAAAGAGGTGACAATGATAGGGGAGGGGCAGGAATACTCATTCACAAATCTTTTCCCTATTCCCCAGTCCCTCTCCAAACCAAACCATGCAGTAGCGGCACGAATTCACTTTGTCATCGACATTACTATATGTCAATCTTACTTGCTCCGAGATAGTGAATTTTACTAAGGTCGACTTAGCAGATCTTTTCAAACAGCTCCCTGCTCCGGTTGTTATACTAGGTGACTTCAACCTGCCGCCATCCCTTATGGCGGTGACTCTGTCACTTCATCTAAGTCCAAGATCTTATTAGATCTCTAACCCCTTTTCCCTGGGATGCCTTAACACAGGGACTCCCAACCTATGAACGTTTAGATACACACACTTCTTCTTGTATCGATATTCCTTTTGTTCCCATTCCCTTATGGAATCGATTTTACCTGGTCCAGCTTTGATTATTTATTCGGCAACGATCATTACCCAATAGCATTAAATGAGCTTGTTCCAAGCCCAATGCAAAAACCCAACTCAAGCTGGCGTTATGATCGAGCGGAGTGGGGGCTCCTTTTTATCAGGCCACAGCTATCCCGTCTTTCTCCTTTCAATAAACGATTCCGAACTGTTGATTTGATTTCCTGCGTTTTGCTTCTTCCATAAAGTAGTCATCTCTGCCAGCGGAAGCTTTGCATCCCGCAGTCTTCTCAGGCAGGCGGTCCGCGCACCCCTTGTGGTCCAAGAGTGCGACAGCCAACCGAGAGAAGAGAACTCTACAGGCAATATAAAAAGACCCGTACCACCCCAAACATGATTATTTATAAAGCAGCCACAAGCGAGATCTCGGCGAATTAATCGTTAAACGCGTAAACCAATATTTTCGAACCTACATATCGACTGTTAACTCCACAAACTCCCCTTCTTTATGTGAAAGTTAACAGAAATATCTTCGTCGGCTCCAATAACTCCTCAACCCACAGTCCTCGTTAGGGCCTGATATAGCTGATACGATCTCCGCTCCTGCGGTGGTAGCGGATGCGTTAGGTTTTATAGCTTTGCTAACCATTCGAGTTCATTCCGCTACACTGAAGCTTTTCAAAAACTGAGAACTGACCACAGGCACTGCCAGGCTTTTCAACAGCGAAAGGGAAGATCATACCTACAACGTCTTTTACACTTGCAGAGTATCAACTGACACTGAGCGAGGTAAGCAAAGACGGTGCCCTTGGTCCAGACATGATTTCGTACATTATGCTCCGTCATATTCACCCCTCTGCATCAACGTTTTTGCTGGATCTGTATAACAGAATCTGCATCGAATCCTCTTTTCCATCTATTTGGACTACAGCTTTTGTAATCCCTATCCCAAAACCTGGGAAAGATCCAAAGTTGGCGGACAACCAAAGACCAATTTCGCTGACCTGTCATTCCTGTAAATTAATGGAGAAAATGGTTTCAGGCCGCTTTCACATGTTCTGGAGAGGTCGCCAGGACGTCCTTTTCAAAACTTCCAGTTTTGGCTTTCGCAAAATCGTTCGGACCGGCGGATCCCTTGTCTAAACTTGACCATGACATCCGGGAAGCCTTCTCAACTTGTGGGATGGTTCTTGGTGTCTTTTTTGACCTTGAAAAAGCTTATGACACAACATGGAGAACTGGGATTCTCTCCTTAAACTCCACTAGCTTGGTTTCCGTGGACAACTCCCTCTTTTCATTAATTTCTTTTGTCAAACAGATCCATCCAAGTTCGGTGCTCTTCTGATTCTGTCACGCCACTTACTCTGGATGAAGGCGTTCGCAGGGTTAGTGTTCTAAGTGTATCTTATTTGCTCTTGGATTTAATGACATGTTACTTCGTATTCCCAGCGACGCGTCAATTTTTCTCTCTACTGTTGGATGACACTTGTGCTTATATATCCCCGGGTCAATTTTTCCTTTTTCTCGAACGGCAACTTCAACAAGCTATTGAGAATATTTCACAAGGGTGTAACTCCATGGCTTCCATTTTTCTCCACCAAAACCTCAGCAGTGCTTTTCAAGAAAAAAGGGAATCGAAGAACTTGCCCACCTCTTCCCAGCGAACCTAACCTTATATGGTTCGCCATATTCCTGTAACTTCACAGGTCAAATTTCTAGGCCTCATTCTAGATGACCACTTACATATGCACCGCATATTAAATACCTAAAAACAACTTGTTCATCGCGCTCTTGACTTGTTATGTCATCTCGCCTCAAAATCTTGGGGTTGCTCGATCGCAAGTCCTTTTACGTTCTATATATTCGACCTAGTCGATTCGAAGCTTGACATATGGCTGGTGTAGGTATATTGGTTCAGGGCCTTCCCCTACTCTACTGCATCTGTTGGATCCCATACAAAACGAGGCGATCCGTATCTCCACTGGAGCCTTCGATCGTCCCCTCGGGTAAGCCTTGAAGTTGAAGCCATTGTGATGCCACTCTCTCTTCGAGAGAATACATCATGTGTACAAGTTTTCTTCGTTTTCAAAACAAACCCCAATACCGTCTGCCCTGACACCTATTCTGCAGGAGTGTCTCAGAGATCTTAATTACTGGCCATTGCGAACACGGTTTCTAACATCCTTAATTTCCTTTAATATCCCTACAAAAAAAAGTGCTGCCTTTCTTCATACGTATTGGAAGGATTACACCACCGTTGTTTGTTCCCCCGCTCCCACCATTTGCTTGGCTTCTGACCTCTCTCTCCAAATCAAGCCATTTTGCTGCCTTGTTAAAGGCATCATTCTTGTCTCATTCCACAGTTCATGATGAGTTCACCCCAGTATTTACTGATGGCTCTAAAACCGGGAACAGTGTGGGCGCATCTGCTGTGTCTTTCCTGATCGCAACCTTTCCCATACCCTCCCCCTTCATGCTTCAATTTTCACAGCAGAATTAATGGCTATAATGATTGCGCTTTCTCAAATTCTAATCCTTAACCAAGATCAATCTTATGTTATTTATTCAGATTCGCTCATCGCGCTACAAGCGTTTAAAACCCCTTATTCTAAAAATACAATGGTATCTGCTGTGCAGCTTTCTTCGGCTGCTCCATTTCCGCAAGAAACAAATTATTTTTTGTTGGACCCCTTCTCATGTTGTAGGGGTAACTGGCAATAAAATCGCTGACAGAGAGGCCAAATGGCCACTCCTCATTTCGGAGTTGTTCCAGGTACCTCCCGGGATGCCATTCGACCAAAGGGCACCTTCCATCAAACGGATTACTATCCTTTGCTCTGCTGACTAAGGTTTTCGATCTATTTGGCAGAGCGCTGGACGAATGATCAGGAGAGGAGCGCAACTTAGAAACATAAAGCGATCATCGGGGAGTGGTCAATTCCTCCCACCGACGAAAACGCTTACACGAGTTGATACTTGCACGCCTCCGTATTGGCCATACTGAATATCACTCACAGTCACTATATGTAACGAACCCCTCCCATTTGCAAATTTTGTCGAAGTCATACCCCGCAATCTGTTCGTATTATATCTTCATTGATTGTCCCCAGCTGGACTCTATTCGCCCCCGTTATTTTCCTACTTTCCGATCCATAAACACCTTCAAAAGATTATCCATTATCTTATCCGGAATTCTTCCCACTTGTAGTAGTAAATGCTATTTTCTTTGTTTTCTACAAGAAGTGAATATTCTCCATAATATTTGATTTTGTTAGTTAATACTAGACTATACTGCAAGGATACACTTTTGTTTAGTTTTTGTTTATTTTAAGTGACTGAATATTCGTTTCTCTATTTAAATCTTTTTTGACGTTTGAAATATGTAAGATCCATGACCCACTCATGCGTGTTGATTTTTTTCAACCAGTGGGCGCTTTGTGAGCCGTGGTGGGTCCTGTTCACTTTACTCAAAAAAAAAAATTATTATTATTATTATTATTTTATTATATTATTATTATTATTATATTATTATTATTATTTATTCATTATTATTATTATTATTTATATATTATTTATTATTACTATTATTATTATTTATTATTATTATTATTATTATTATATTATTATTATTATTTTTAATATGATTATTATTATTATTATTATATTATTATTTATTATTAATATTATTAATTATTATTATTATTATTATTATTATTATTATTATTATTATTATTATTATTATTATTATTATTATTATTATTATTATTATTATTATATTATTTTCATAATTTTAGTTTATGTGCAATCCGACGTTGATGCCACTCTCTCTTCCAAGAGAATACATCATGTGCACTGGTTATCTTAGCTTTCAAATCCTAATAGCATCTGCTCTAACACTGCAAGAGATATCTCAGAATCTTCCTTACATGCCATTTGCAAACACGGTTTATAACATCCTTAACTCTTTCAACATCCCTTTACAAAAATGGTGGTGTCGTTTTTTTATGATTGAAGCTATACACCTTGGCTATCCCTTGCTATCCCACTACTTTGCCTAAGTCCTGGACCTCTCTCTTCACATCTACACCCCGTTTGCTTTGTTAAAGTCATGATCTCCTGTCTCTTTCCGCAGTTCACGGTGGATTTACTTCAAGTGTTTACTGACGGCTCTAAACAGGGGAACAATTGGGTCTGCTTCTGCGTCTTTCTTCATAGCACCAGCAACCTTCCCATACCACTTCCCTCCTGCATGCTTCAATTTTTAAGGCCGACTTAATGGGGGGACTGTAATGATTGCCCTTCTCAAATTTCAGTATACCTTAACCAAGACTACTCTTATGAAAGTTATTCAGATTCGCTCAGTGCCCTCCACGCGCTTAAAGTCCCCTATTCTAAAAACACAATGATATCCGCTGTACAACAATCTCTTCGGCTGTTCCACTACCGTAAGGAACGAATCATATTATGTTGGACCCGGCTCTCACGTAGGAGTAACTGGCAACGAAATAGCTGACAGAGAGGCCAGCTGTTCCAGGTACCTCCCGGATGCCATTCGACAAAGTCGCCGCCTATCAACTGATTAGTATCCTACTCTTCGACAAGGCTTCCGGTCTTATTGGCAGGAGTGCTGGACGAGTGATCAGCGAAACTTAGAAATATAAAGCCGAACTTTGGTGAGTTGTCATCCTCTCACCTGCGAAAGCTTCCACGATCAGGTGATACTTGCACTCCTCCGTTTTGGCCACACCAATATCACTCGCAGCCACATGGCACTGGACCCTCTTTTCATTTGTCATTTGTAAGTTTTGCCGTCGCCTTACCCCGTAATCTGTTGACCATATATTCATTGATTGTCCCCAATTGGAACCCATTCGCCGTCGTCATTTTCCTACTTTATGGTCCATAACACCTTCTAAATGGTTATCCTATATCTTATTTGAATCCTCCCACTTTAACAGTAACTATGCTCTCTTATCTACAAGAGTTGAATGGTCTCAATAACATGATTTAATGTAATATTAGGACTATTTATAATGTAAGATCTTTTTATTTAGCTTTTTATTTATTTTTGACTAAATATTCATTTCGCCACCCAAAATTTCTTTGACATTTAAGATATGTATGAGCCAGAACTTACCCATGGAGTTGATTATTCAACTCAGTGTGGCCGCTTCTCTGTGGGACGTGGTGGGTTCTGTACATGAACACAAAAAAAATTGCAATTATTATTATAAATCCTGTACAACTTTGCTCCGAAAAAAAAATCCAATGGGATTCACCCATGGTTTTGATTGCTACTCCTTCCTTTAGAGGGGTTTTCATTCATGCCGGGAAGGCTATGAAAGAAAGATGTCGGAGGAGCCAAATTTCGTATGGTGAAATCCCTAGTATAAAGTTGATATTTTACATGCCATCTTAGCCACCAACAACAGAAGGTAAACCTTACTTGACTAAGAATTGGTCATAAAAATTTTTCACATTGTTATTATATGTCCGCTTTGCCATCGTCACTCCCTTCTCTCGATCCAATGTATATACTGTATTGAATGTAACCACTGATTTTAGATATTTTTGTTCTATATGGAGATATCCCTGATCGAAAGTTTTTTCTAGCCTACTATGTTGTTATTTCGAATTGAAAAGAGTATTGAAGGGTGAAGTTATCAACAGGAGGGGATAGATAATGAAGCGACAGGTAGGTAGTCATTAATGAAAATTAAAAGAAAAAATATAGAGGATATAACACAACCTTACAAGTAACACCATTATTGATTGATAAAAAAGATGAACTGCGCCCATTTATTACCGTAAAGAAGGTTTAGAAATCAAAATATTTTGCCGGATATTTCGAAAAATTTATTTATGTACCTTAAAATATTCAACGAAATTCTGAAGAACATTTATAGGAACACAGGATCAGTTAATGTAAAGAAGTCCATCAAGGAGTTGAGCGTTTCGTACAGGAACTATACTGGCGATTCAATATACTTAAACAAAAATATTTTTATTTTTTTAACGAAATTTTTTTTTTTAAATTTACAAAAATTTAAGAACGCACATATATTCATTCTTCATTTTTTTTCCTTTATCCTTCCTTTATTTCCCACAGATTTGAGTAGAGTGCGAAACATGCAAGGCAATAGAAAAGTTAAGTAAAGCATGACGTAAGTCCAAAGGAAAGCCACCCACACCTCATAAAATTAATTGCAAACCCATCGCCGCCAAAAATCCCTTAAGTGTAAGCCCGTCGTCGTCAAAAATCCACCCTAGGACTAAACAACTTCGCGATGGACCTTCATTGTCGTATCCCGTCATTGCAGGGTTCATCCCCTGGGCCAGGGGTGCAACTATACATTAGAACTGAAATATAGAGACAGTAAGAAGCCACATG
>JABUQX010022547.1:2500-7500 GCA_015478945.1 Trachelipus rathkii | reverse complement strand
AATAATAAAGTAATAATAAAATTTTTTTTCTTATAATAACACTACGCAATATATATATATATATATATATATATATATATATATATATATATATATATATATATATATATATATATATAATATATATATATATATATTATATGTATATATTATATACTATATTATATATATATGGGCAAAATTTATTTTGACTAGTGGAAAATTTTACGAGTACGTTGAAACAAGCTGCGTGAGTCGGTATTAGATCGACTCGTGCCGATTTCGTGAGGCGATGAGTCACTATTATATATATTATTATAATGTATTATAATATATATATAATATATATATATATATATATATATATATATATATATCACGGCCCATTAGGGGGCTCGAGCCGACGGGGAACAGATGGGGGGACGTTTTCCATACCCCGTAGGGGAGGGGCGGAGGAACCCCCGCGACACCCAAATACCAAAGAGCGGGGGTTCCGGAGACCCTCCCCGGAGGGGGGGAAAATAGTTCCTACCCTTTCGTTCCCCGGAAGGCCGCGAGAGACCCCGACTCCTGCTATCGGGGAGCGGTCTACCTTTTGGGTACCACAATTTAGTTTAAAAAATTATCTTTTTTAAAAAAAAACTTAATGGAGTTACCAGGGTAGACCGCCCGCATGTCAGGAGATCGGAGGTCTGCTCGCCTTCCGCGGGACGAAAGCGGTAGGACTATTTTCCCCCTCCGGGAGGGTCTCCGAACCCCGCTCTTTGGTACTAATTGGCTATCGGTGGGGTCGCACCTCCGCCGCCTCCCTACGGGGTATGGAAAACGTCCCCCCATCTGTTCCCCGTCGGCTCGAGCCCCCTAATAGGCCGTGATATAGGCCTATATATATATATATATATATATATATTATATATATATATATATAATATATATTTTTATTATTTTATATTATAATATTATATATATATATATATATAATAATATATATTATATATAGTATAACTGGGTTGTGAGAAATATATAAATATATTATATATATATTATATATATATATATATATATATATATATATATATATATATATATATATATATATATATATATATATATGTAAATTTCGTATTTGTGTGATATTAATTTGTACTTTTTTTTTTATTGTATATTATGCACAAATATTGTTTTACAAATTTTTTTATTTCTTTGATACTATTTACGTACACTATGTCTATAATATCGATTCCTCGAAATTAGTGAAAAAATCGATTACAAAAAAATAATATCGATATCGATGTATCGATAATCTGAAACGCATTTCAACAGTGATTCATTATCCCTACACGAACGGAAAAATGCCGAATTGTTATGATTTTCAGAGCGTTAATATTAATATTTTTAGTAAAATATAACTCAAAATAAAACTCAAATCTGTAAAAAAAACTTCAAATAATTTTTTAAAACCATTTTTGTAAATGAAATGTTTATAATTTTAATATACTATGTACGTGAACTGGACTTACCAATACTAGATAATTACCGAAGTTTTTTCTATAGATTTTTGTACATTTTAAAATATAAAAAAAAATAGTTAACTTCACGCCTATAAAATAATGTTATGAAAATCATAAACAAATTTGGCCTTTTCTCCATCATGTAGGGATGATGGAATACTGTCTAAATGTGTTAAAGGTTATTGATATCAATATTATTATTTGATTATAAAAATTTTTCTTCATGGTTATCAATGAATCAACTATATATATAAAGTGTTGTAATTGTGGAGAATTATTGACTCTGAATCATGTAAATTCTGTATTAAAACTATAAACATTCAATTTATAAAAATAGTTTTAAAAAATTATTTTTTTTTTATTGATTTTCCTATATTTTATGTACATATTTTAAAGAAAAATTTAAAAAATAAGGTTAAAAAATTTTAAGTGGCAAGTTTTCTCATTTTTATTGGGATAACATTATCGATATTTTAAAAAAAAAATTTTTATATCAGTTTCATTAGCATTTTTTCAATAATTTATAATTTTGTATGATTATTAATTATTTGATTATATAGACAAAATTTACATACTTATTAAAAAAAAGAAAATTAAAAAATTTTTATAATTTTTTTTATATATGATAGAATAAAAAATATTTATAATGTTATTATATATATATATATATATATATATATATATATACCTGTATTCATTTATATACTCGTAATATATATATATATATATATACTATATATTATATATATATTTTATATATATATATAATATATATATATATATATATATATATATATATATATATTTTTTTTACAGAGATAAACACCATCACTCACGGGCAGAGCCCTAATCAAGGAGGAGGTGTACTCATTTAACATCCGAGCAGGACGGAGCCAAGCCCAAGGAGAGAACAGCTCACATTCTCCCAACCCGACCACTTGCGAACCTGGGGACCTCGCTTGTTTGGCGAGTGCTTCTAAACACTGAAGAGCTTATCGGGCGCTTTTATATCAAATAAATATGAAATATATAAAAAAAAATTTAAAAAAATATATACATATATATATATAAGAAAGAAGAACATAAGAACATAAGAAATATAGGGACAGTAAGAAGCCACATGGGCCTATCGAGACTGTCCCAGTTCAACCCACTAAACCAAACATACATGTTCATGCAAATCCCCAAAGCACCCTAGGGCTTGTCAAATTTTCTGTAAGCACAAAATCCACCAATTTGCCATTTGCAAACACCGGTTTATAACATCCTTAATCTTTCAACATCGCCTTTACAAAAGGTGGTGGTCGTTTTTTTAAGATGAGGCATATACACCTTGGCTATTCCTGCTTCCACTATTTCCTAGTCCTGACCTCCTCTCTTCACAATCTACAACCCGCGTTGCTTTGTTTAAGTTCATGATTTCCTGTCTCTTTCCGCAGTTTCCACGGTGGATTTACTCAGTGTTACTGACGGCTTCTATAAAACAGGGAACAATTGGGTGCTTCTGCTGTCTTTTTCTTGACAGCAAACC
Source organism: Trachelipus rathkii (assembly GCA_015478945.1). Lineage (NCBI taxonomy): Eukaryota > Metazoa > Arthropoda > Malacostraca > Isopoda > Trachelipodidae > Trachelipus > Trachelipus rathkii. Next base: position 4,479 of record JABUQX010022547.1, on the reverse strand, counting down.
TCTCCCATTACCCTGCCCTCCCTTCATGCTTCAATTTTTAGGCAGAATGATTTAATGGGCTGTAATGATTGCCCTTTTCTCAATTCTATTGACTTACAAGACTACTCTTATGAAAAGTTATTCAGATTCGCTCAGTGCCCTCCAGAGCGCTTAAAGTCCCCTATTCTAAAAACACAAGTATCCGCTGTTACACAATCTCTTCGGCTGTTCCGACTACCGTAAGGAACGAATCATTATGAGTTTGGACCGGCTCCACGTTAGGAGTAACTGGCAACGAAACTAGCTGACAGAAGGAGGGCCAGCTGTTCCAGGTACGCATCCCGATTGCCTTCGACAAAGTCGCCGCTATCAAACTGATGAGTATCCTACTCTTCAGACAAAGGCTCCGTCTTATTGGCAGAGTGCTGGGACGAAGTGATCAGCGAAACTTTAGAAATATAAGCCGAACTTGGGTGAGTTGGTCATCCTCTCACCTGCGAAAGCTTTCCACGATCATGTGATATTGCACTCCTTCCGTATTTGGCCACACCAATATCACTCGCAGCCACTACATATCACAGGCCTCTTCCCATCTGTAAGTTTTGCCGTCGCCATACCCCGCAATCTGTTCACCATATATTCATTGATTGTCCCCAACTGGACCCCATTCGCCGTCGTCATTTTCCTACTTTATGGTCCATAACACCTTCTAAAAGGTTATCCTATATCTTATTTGAATCCTCCCACTTTAACAGTAACTATGCTCTCTTATCTACAAGAGTTGAATGGTCTCAATAACATGATTTAATGTAATATTAGGACTATTTATAATGTAAGGACATCTTTTTATTTAGCTTTTTATTTATTTTTGACTGAATATTCATTTCGCCACCCAAAATTTCTTTGACATTTAAAATATGTATGAGCCAGAACTCACCCATGGAGTTGATTATTCAACTCAGTGTGGCCGCTTCTCTGTGGGACGTGGTGGGTTCTGTACATGAACTCAAAAAAAATTGCAATTATTATTATAAATCCTGTACAACTTTGCTCCGAAAAAAAAATCCAATGGGATTCACCCATGGTTTTGATTGCTACTCCTTCCTTTAGAGGGGTTTTCATTCATGCCGGGAAGGCTATGAAAGAAAGATGTCGGAGGAGCCAAATTTCGTATGGTGAAATCCCTAGTATAAAGTTGATATTTTACATGCCATCTTAGCCACCAACAACAGAAGGTAAACCTTACTTGACTAAGAATTGGTCATAAAAATTTTTCACATTGTTATTATATGTCCGCTTTGCCATCGTCACTCCCTTCTCTCGATCCAATGTATATACTGTATTGAATGTAACCACTGATTTTAGATATTTTTGTTCTATATGGAGATATCCCTGATCGAAAGTTTTTTCTAGCCTACTATGTTGTTATTTCGAATTGAAAAGAGTATTGAAGGGTGAAGTTATCAACAGGAGGGGATAGATAATGAAGCGACAGGTAGGTAGTCATTAATGAAAATTAAAAGAAAAAATATAGAGGATATAACACAACCTTACAAGTAACACCATTATTGATTGATAAAAAAGATGAACTGCGCCCATTTATTACCGTAAAGAAGGTTTAGAAATCAAAATATTTTGCCGGATATTTCGAAAAATTTATTTATGTACCTTAAAATATTCAACGAAATTCTGAAGAACATTTATAGGAACACAGGATCAGTTAATGTAAAGAAGTCCATCAAGGAGTTGAGCGTTTCGTACAGGAACTATACTGGCGATTCAATATACTTAAACAAAAATATTTTTATTTTTTTAACGAAATTTTTTTTTTTAAATTTACAAAAATTTAAGAACGCACATATATTCATTCTTCATTTTTTTTCCTTTATCCTTCCTTTATTTCCCACAGATTTGAGTAGAGTGCGAAACATGCAAGGCAATAGAAAAGTTAAGTAAAGCATGACGTAAGTCCAAAGGAAAGCCACCCGCGCGCCATAAAA
>JABUQX010022546.1:12500-32500 GCA_015478945.1 Trachelipus rathkii | reverse complement strand
AAATATATATTAACTTCTAATTTATTAGAAATATAGTATAAAAAAATCATATGAAATTATATAAAAAATAAATATTTGATCAGTATTTACATGTCTCTCTTATTACGCACGAAATGTATATAAATACATATATGAATATATATACTCATATATATATATGTGTGGAATAAAACGAAAAATAAGAATAAGTATAAAATAATATTGATAAAAATAATAATATAATATAATTATAATATAAAGAATACGAGAATACGATAAAGTCTCAAAAAATTTGCGGACGCTTTTCCCCACTCTACAACGAACAACGATTATATAATACTTTGTCTACTTTTACGGTTAATAAACAAAAAAAATTACGAAGGTGGTCTATTGACTGAAGGCCAAATTAATCTGATACTAGAGCACAAGAGTATAAACAAGAATGCAAAGAAACTGTAAACTAATTTTCTACCTTTGGTGAAGCCATTAATTGAGATAGAAAACTCGTCGAGACCCAAAACTCCACTGGGGCAAAAAGATAACTTGTTATATACAACGTAAATCTTCCTGCGTTTAGGGGCGTTTCTCTTCGGATGGTATCGGGTATCGACAAAAGAAGCTCTCCACGTCGGAACCTAAAGCAGAGACAGGAATTAATATACTTCCTATCCCCTAATAGTTTCAAAAAATCGTTTTTCTTTACTATCAAAAATACAGTTGAATTTAAAAAATTATGAATTACCCTTTTATAAGGGTGGAACGGCTTGTCGTTCGTCGTTCTTTGGATCTTTACTTTGTAGATGTGCAAGTAGCAGATCTATGGAAAACTTTACAGATCTTCAAAACCTTCCTTTAAAAAAAATACTCCTTCAAATGATAGATTCAGAATCTAATTCTGTGGGAAGGAGAGAAATAAGAAGGATGATTACTTCCGTCTCATTCCTCCCCACCCGTCAATTCTGGTATTGACGCATCAACTATAAAACAAAAATGTACTTTCCTTTCATTGCTTTCCTTTATTTCCACTCCTTTTTATACAAGTTTAACCAACAAATCTCTTTTTTTTTTTTTTTCTACTCTCTCTCGAGTATTAATTCTTTATCAAAAAAAATAAACTTTTCAAAACAAAATTAAAAAAAATTTTCTTCAATTTAAACCTAACTCCATCATTCCCCCCTTCTAACGGTCGCACATCTGTCGAACACGCTGTCTGATCTCCAAGGTCATATCCTGTCCAAAGGCCATCAGATACCCTTGCATACTTTGGACGAACCTCTGGAACATTCCGTCCCAATCAGGTTGTGATGGCAATCCTTCCACCGTGGGGACACTACTGGGGACCAACAACTCCGCGGATGTACCTGGTACCGGTTCCTGTCTCTGATATGGAACGGACCTCTCTCTCCTCCGAACCGATCTACTACGCCTTGCTGTTATTATCGGGGTGCTATCCACCACGCTAGGATCTACATCCCCGAATGTTATGGGGGAATAGTTGGAAGTTCGGCGTTCGGACTCCACCGGGGTTTCCTCTCGCCGAACATCAAGACCGGATGGTGGAGTAATGGATGCACCACGCAACGGACTCCCCAAAGACCGAGCCTCCGATACCGCTGGTTGTTCAGCCATCTCACCTACAACTTCACTCACTACTTCTACTTCTTCTACCACCTCTTCTACTTCTTCCACTTCCTCTACCTCTACTTGAGCACTAACTACTTCTACGTCTATGGGAACACTCCCTACTTCTTCTACTTCTACTGTACTTCTACTTCTTCGCAATCCTCTAGCATTTCCTCGGGAAGCCACTATCTCTCTGGTGGGAGCCTGGTTTCGGGGACTATCCATAAATACTTCAGCCCCTCTTAACTTGCGGAAGTATTGTCTACAAAGGGCCCTGGATGGATGGAGCCCGTCTCGCAAGAAACCCTGATCCCCAAGCGTATATATTTCTGAATTCAAAAATCTTCGGATATTCTCCTTCTGATCATCCCCCAAGTCAGAGGCAGCATATATGACTGGATAAGAGGCCTTGTTGTGCCACTGGATCTCAGCCTTCCTCAAGGTTCGTATTTGCAGGTGCATCCTCCTCGCCTGCATATGCAACACCCGATCAGTATATTCAGGAGCCTGGTTATAATATTCTTGTAGCCCCTGAGGAAAACTAGCCACCCTTATTTTGTTATAATAAACGAGATCTACAAAGGGTGGGATGGCCAGTATTACTCGCATATTCGGATTTATCTCCGCACAACTCTCGGAAAATCGAGAGAACCGCTCCGCAAAACCTCGTACGGAAAACTGGAGGTTACCAGTATTTACTTCATGATATCCGGTCACCCCTGATGGATTGGGTAACCGAATTCGAGGATAGGCCTCAGGGATAATAATGAAAACCAGCATATGGGTATACTGATTTTGCAAAAAAAATCGAATATGTTGTTGTAAATATTCAAGATTCGCCCCCGGATAAGACTTAAACACCACGGTGGCCCCCGGTAACAACTCAGGGGTAAAAGCCTCCTCCATATCCCTCACCCACGAGTGTCCAATTACCAGGATCTGAAAAAGAAAAAAACAAAAACCCAAAATTAATATATTATACTTGATTTATTTAAATTTTTATTTAAATTATTACGTGAATTTATTTATTGCGTTTTTACTTATTAACGGGTCCCCCCCAAAAAAAATTATTCTTGTCTTTTATTTTACATTTCATTGATATATTTTATTTATTTTAAGTAACCTAAATTTTATAAAATTACATTGTTTTATCGTTTAATAATTTAATTACGTTTTTCTCGACTTACCAACTATTCTTTTTCCACGTGTTTACTTTTGTCATGTCAACTTAAAAATTAATAATTTAATTACGTTTTTTTCGAACTACTACTTTTCTATTTCTACTTTCTTACTTTTGTCATGTCAATTTTCAAAATAATTTATTTCCGTCGACGTTCTATTAAGTACGGGAACACAATTGGCAACTCCTGACAAGTTCCTCGCGATCGCGTATACGGTCGATTTTCTTTTATGAGATCTCTCACCGGATTTTCTTCAATTTCAAACCCCTCAAATGATAACTCGCTTCCAGGAATTTGTTCTTCTGCTTCTGCAATCGGCAAGCCGATCACAGGCGTCGAATAGACTTGCACACGGTTTTCAAACGTTTTATCTGTGGGAAGAGAATCCCTCAAACCCACAGGGGGAGCCTGTGTTGACTCCCAGCGAAAGTACGCTTCATCTATCAAGTCCGAGGTGTCCCACAATAAGTATTCATTAAGCTCATTCTCTTCTTCCTTTTCCTCAATATTCTCCAATTCTTCATAAATCTCCTCCACATCCAAATAAAGTGATCTTTCCAATGATTTGTCCCCACATGCTTTTATGCTCAAATTTATCCTTTTCTGTTCTTTTACTAGGCCTTCAAATTTTTCTTTAATCCTTTTCAATTTTTCCTTATCTATGGTGAAACCCTCAAACAAAGAGTCATCATCGTCATCATCATCTTCAATATTCTCATCATCCACTTCTATTTCCGGCATGGGCACTTCTACCTCTCCACCGGTTGTAACCTCATCTATTACTCTCCTGTCAATCTCTTCTCTTCCCTCATTCATGGCATACCTCTGAAACACAGGATCATTCAACAAATAATCAGGAGGCATTTTCCAAAACCGCAACTGTTTATGATGTGCCTTATATTGTTTACCGTCCTCTGGGGATTTTATAACATAAGTAACCCTGTTGTCATTTACCTGTATTATCTCATAAGGTCCTCTATACCTAGGATGGAATTTATTTTGTGTCAAATTTCCAGGCAAATGAGCTTTCAATCCTACCATCTGATGTATTTCATAAGGGACAAATCTATCATGACTATCCTTCCAACACTCCTCCTCAGTGGGCAACGGCAATCCAGTGCGCAGTTCATGCGCTCTTTTTAATATGTTTTCACAGGGCGTGATATGGGTCTCTGAATGAGTGGTATGATTGTATACCAGCAATACCTGCGACAATTCCTCATCCCATTTATTAGACTTTTTAATAGACATCCTCAAATATTGACTGAGGGTGCGGTTCACTCGCTCCACAGCTCCGTTAGATGATGGTGTATATGGCGTGGTTAACACGTGTTTAATTTGTTTATCTTAAGGAATTCCTCAAATTCTGGCCCTATGAACTCTCTTCCATTATCGGTTAACAGGCGCTCTGGTAGCTTTGGAAGGAATGGCAATATACGATGTTGTACTGCTTTCGTTACATTTATACACTGCTTATTTCTTATGGGAATAGCAGCTACCCATTTCGTAAAGTGATCTACCATTACAAGGGCGTAATTATTTCCCTGAGTGGAACAAGGAAACTGGATTAAGTCCATCGCTACCAATTCGAATGGTCTGGAAGTTACTATTTTTAATGTAGGTGGGACATACAGTATGTTAGAGATCTTAAACGCCTGACATTTATAACATGTTGTTGTGATATCGGAACATATGGCAATAATTTTTGGATGCCATATACAAGTTATAAGCAATGAGTGCAATTTAGTTTTCCCAATGTGAGCAAACATCCAGTGTGTTTTAATAGCCACCTGTGTTAAATATTGTTGCGGAACTATTAGAGCAAATTCCCCAGTAACAAATTCCCTATATAAACGATCATTTCTTAAATAAATAAATCTACTTACTCGCGCAAAAGGTTTTAAAGGTCCATTAAATGGCAAATTCCTAACTATGGCTCTTTTAAGCCTCCTCAACGTGGGATCGGTATTTTGCAGCACTAGAATATTATCATGTTCAATCTCTAAAGGATCCACTATATCCTCTGAATCCATTACGATATGGTGTATCCGGGGATCCCGGATTTCTTCTACCACCTCCCCACCGCTGTTTTGGGAATTGGTTGATTTTTCTTTGACGACCGTCGTTGAACCACTAGGGGAAGCACTTGCCTCCTCCATGGACTCATCTAACAGCATCCACTCGCGAAAACCCATTGACACTACATTAACACTCGCTGCCTCTTTCTCAATGCCCGTCACAATCCTTATTGGTACGAGGGGTACCAGGAGATTATAGTGAACTCCGCCACAACACAACAAATGACAAATATCTTTCTCTGATTCCTTCCCAAACTTCAGTGGTTGAGTATCTCCATAGTACACAAAGACTTGTAGATGGTGTAACTTTGTAAACGCCAGTACTGCTTGAGTGAGAGGAAACTGTCCAGCCTGTTTCATCAATTGTAGCCTCTTTGTAATTTGCCTGTCATCTTTCCCGGTAGGTAAACCATAGGTTGTTCGATTGTCGATCATCTCTTGGACAATCTCCTGTCTTAACTTTAAATGATGATCCAAGGACCCATACAAACCCATCGACAATGCTTGAAAAAGCGAATCACCCCCACCAGGAATCTTTACTTCAGAAAATCCTCCAGGGATGGTATTTGAAAGAATTTCTTCGGACTCCACCAAGGCTCCTCCCATTGGTGATCGTGACAACGCATCAGCTACTTTATTTTCCTTCCCTGGGATGTATCTCAACTCGTAATCGATGTCATTTATTTCTTCCAAAGTGCGGGCTACCCGAGCATTCACCAATGGCATACTATGTAGAAATAGCAATGGTTGATGGTCAGTAAAAATAACTACTTTGATTCCATAAAGAAAAGGTTTCAAAGCCCTCACAGCCCATCGTATGGCGGCTACCTCTTTCTCAGTTGTGCTATAGCGCTGTTCTGCTTTATTAAAGGTCGTGGAGATATAAGCTATAGGGCGTTCCACATCAGATTGGGTCTGAGCAAGACACGCTCCTGCCCCGATATCAGAGGCATCTACATATAACAATAAAGGCTTCGCTTGTTCTGAACGATCGGGATACGATAGGACCTGTGGGGATGTTAATTCTTGTTTTAGAGCTTCGAAAGCCTTTTGACATGATTCCGTCCATTTCAAGGTTTTAGCACTCAATAGCTCGAAAAGGGGTTTGGCAATCTCTGAGCAATGCGCTATGTGGCGCCTGTAAAAGTTCACCATGCCCAGAAACTGCCTCAACTTACGGACGGTCGTCGGAACTGGAAATTGCATGATGCCTTGCAAATTCGAATCCAGTGGGACCATGCCCTTCTCGGAAACCTTGTGTCCTAAGTACTGTACTTCTTTCCTAAGGAGAAATGTCTTCGCTGGTTTGATTTTGAATCCTGTTTCTTTAAATGCTGATAAAACTTTTTCGAGGACTTCCAGATGTTTTTCAAATGTTTCACTGAGGATAAGGACATCATCCAGATATACCATGCATTCGTTCCATGGAATATGTGCCAGAGCATATCTCATCCCACGTTGGAAAGTGGCCGGTCCATTCTTTACACCAAACGGCATCCTCAAAAACTCCCAGTGAGACAAGGGAGTGGTAAAAGCTGTCTTTTCAATACTGGTCTCCTCCATCTCTACCTGGTAGTATCCCTTGATCAAATCTATGGTGGTAAAATATTTCATTCCCTGTAAACTAAACAGCATGTCAATCAGATTCGGGATCGGAAAACTATCTCCTTTGGTGATTTTATTTAATTCTCTGTAATCTATACACAATCTGATTGATCCATCCTTCTTTCTTATCGGCACCACTGGGGCTGAATAAGGGGATTTGCTCCTCTGGATGATTCCCTCCTCTTCCAACTTCTTACAATTTGCTTCTATTTCTCGGAGAATGGGACCTTGTAATCGTCTGACTGGCACTTGCACAGGATCCTCAGTGAGTGTTTCTATTCTATGCTTAATAACATCAGTGCAGCCCACATCAGAGTCACCCAAACTCGAGACAGATGGATACTTTTCTAATAGTTGAATTAATTTTTCTCTTTGTTCTAGTGTTATATCGGCTTCTTCCAGTCGAAACGCTTCACACAAATTTTCAGGTGTCCACTCAGTGTATTCATTTGGACCTTTATCAGTTAACTCGACAACTTTTATATTTGGTTCCTGGCTAATTCCTATATCTAATCCTAACTGTTTTCCTTCTCCTAACTCTAACTCTATTCCTACTCCTAATTGTCCTATTATAATTCCCTTCTTCAACTTCTTTGGGAATTCACCCTCATTGCTAACTAAAAACATGGCTCTATCGCCCGTAAAACTAACTAAAGCAGGGTCGAATTTTATTGTATTTGGCAATCCCGGACTGGCCTCCACCACCACCGGTTGCTTTAGGGGAACTCTTCCACTCCTCTCTACTTCCACCATCAGGCATCGTCGGGGTTCTATAATCACGGACTCCACTAGGGCACAAGTCTCTTCCTTGGGGTTGCCCTGCCTTACGTCCACGGCGACGGTCTGTACGAAATTCCCGCGTCTAATCACTAACTCTTTACGGTACAGATCCGGCAATAGATGTTCTTGATTTAATATATCAAACCCCAAAACCAAATCATAATCGGTTAGTTGGTCAGGTACCACGACAAAACGACCCGGCTTCAGGATATAATTTGTAGACAACCTCAAAGCTATTATTACTTCCCCAAGAACAGGAAACCTAACATTCCCCAATCCTGTAACTCCCCGATAAGCGGTAGGCAAAATAGGGCTTTTGTTTTTATCTAATAGGTGGAAACAACTAGCTGAAATAAGACTGACTTCCGCGCCGGTGTCCACAAATGCTGTTAGTGGCTCCATGGGTGGTTGATCCACTAAGGTAACTTGCAAAATTAATGTTTTCTCAGGAGCCTTTATTATATGATAAGTTATCATCGCCCCAGGACACAATTCTTCGTCATCATTTCCTTCTTCATTCGGTTCTTCTGTTTGCTGTGCCTGATCGATAATCATAGTAACTATTGGGACAATCTTTTCACAATTCTTTTCATTTTCTTCCCCTTTTGGATGCTGTGGTTCTTCTTCACTAGTTGTTTTTAACAATTGTAATGGTGCTGTCTGATGGATATTTACTGGAAAACTTTCCTGAGACCCTCCAGGATAATCTTCAGCTGAATTCATTATATCACTTATAGCTTGTTTTATTTCCCTAACTGTTGTTGGCTCTGACATGAGGTCTTCCGTGCCAGAGACTGCCCATTTCCCGGTCTCTGAGGGCAATCCTTACCTAAATGTTCTTCCTGACAAAACGGACAAACTATTCGAGGTGCAGCAGCTTGATTCCTACCATTGGGGCAATCTCCTACCAAATGACCCACCTCTTTACACCTCAAACAACGATTTTGCTTCAGATAGCAATCCTCAATCAGGTGACCTCGTTTGCCACAATACATACACTGGGGTCGAGTCCAGCACTCACCCATAGTGTGACCCCTTTTCTTGCAATGACTGCAGATGGGAACCTGTGCACCATTTTGGTTTCTTTGCTGATAGCTTTGATAATTTGGCCCCCCTCTCTGTGTATTCCTATATTCCCTCGATGGAATCCCTCTTTGTATGTTGGAAGTTGGCGGTTGATACCCTGTGAATGCTGCTGGAGCCTGTTCTCGATTATTCATTGTTGCACTGGCATTTATACCTGGAGAACAAGCCACTTGGTGCTGGAGTGCTACTTGTGATCTTTGGCAGCAACATAAACCTTCATTATTTCCGTACCTCTGGGGTGCCATCTGAGTGGGTGAGGTCAAGGTGGACATCTGCAACGATTGCGTTAAATCTACTACCTCAACTTGCGGGTTTCCTTTGTTTCCTTTTCCATTATTTTTTCTATATACCTTGTCCACCATGACCACCAGTTGTTCCCATGGAAGCAAGGAACCTCTCTGGACCTCCAAACCCATCAATACGTCCTCCATCCGAGTCGTCACTGCTTCCGGTAAACTTTCCAAAAATTTCTCCCGTACCATAGGCAATTTCTTTACATCATTATTGGGAAAGGCCCTCTGCGCCAGACCCAGCAATCGCAGTGCAAAAAGGGGAATGTCTTCTCCCTCCTGCATGACGGCCTTTGTGAAGCCTGAGGTTTCTGTATTGGCTTTCTTATCCAGTTCCTCCCTAAACCACTGTAAAAGCCGAGATTTTACCAATCCATATTCCGATGCTGTTGCAGCTACTATGTTATAAGCCTCCAGGGCGGACCCTTGGAGGTGGCTACCTAACAATGCAACCATCCCTTCCGTTGATCCGGGATATTGGGCAGCACAATACCTTTCAAATCTTTCCAAAAACTGCACCATGGTCTCACCAGTCTCAATTCTATATTTCCCCGGTGGTATCACTTTTCCTGGTTTCCTATCCATTGTCAACGATGCTATCAAAGTGGTCATATTTTCCATCAAATCCTTATTCTGTTGCAATATTCCCTGCAGGGCCTGTGAATCAATAGTCACCACCGTGGGATCACGAACCGGGGTCTGATTCTCTTCAGATGAATTAGCAGGACCCGCCTGTATTCCATTATTATTTGGCGGAATGGGGATGTGACCATCCTGAACAATATCTCCTTCTTCTGACTTTTTTCCAAATAAGGCATTCATTCCATCACCTGTCATTTTGATGATTCAACCAAACTGGTTTTGATGACAAATAAGTAATTGGTACTTTGGCAGCCGAGCAGAGCGAGCTTTCCTAAAAAGGAACAACTACGCTCTGCTACCAAATTATGTAGTTACCTTTTAACTTGATGAGAGAAAGGAGTTCCTAATGACACCAAGAAAATCCTTTCTTCTCTAGAAGGCTCCCGTTTTCCTCCAAATGTTCCGAAACTTTGGGACGAGAGTTCTTCCAGTAACAGAGCTGTTATACTCGCAGTGGAATCTTTACTTTGCTTGCTGTTTATTTTAAATTGAAATCCGGTTAATCACCCTTCTTTTCGTTTCGGAATTAGTCTGCCTGTCGGGAATAAAACTAAGTGGGATTAAACTGCAACCACAGTGGGGCTATATCCACTGTTATTGATATAGTTACTCACCACTCTTTCTTGACCCTTGAAAAAAAACTTTACCAACATCCAAATGCTATCTTTTTAAAAAAAACAAAATTCTTTAAAACATGGAGTAAGGAAAAATGTATTAAGCTTAAATTTAATAAAAAAAATTTAGTATATCAATAACTCTTTCTTGAAACAGTATCATAGGTATGTTTGTAGCGAAGATGATTTAATATAAATTACAAGATATCGCTAACTATCCAAAAAAAAAAAAAGTATTTACATATTTTTCATATTCGACCCGAAATGGATATAAATATATATATGCGCATATATGCTCATATATATATATAGAATGAAACCAAAAATAATAATGATATATAATTATATAGATAAAATATGTATTAAAATAAGATAATAATAAAGATAAGAATACGAGAATTACGGTAAAAGTCTCGAAAAAATTTGCGGACGCTTTTTGCCCTCACTACAACGAACAATGTTATATATATAAAAACAATTTGACGTATTTTTTCAATGCGCAATAATAATCCCACTATGAGTGGTCGATTTGCGGAAGACGATTAGTCGAATACAATTAAAAGCCCCAAGAGTATAATAAAAAAATGCGAAAAAAAAAAACTGTTAAACTAATTTTAATGACCTGTCGGGGAAGACATTATTTTGAGAACAGAGAAGAACTTGACTAATAAAAACTCCATGCGGCTAAAAAAATAACTTTTTTATCAATGACGTATTCTTTCTAGAGTGAGAGGTGTTCTCTTCAGGACTCCTGGCCGTATAAAGAAGCTTCCACGTTCGGAACCTAAAGCAGAGACAGGAATTAAACTTCTATCCCTCACTAATGCCAAAATAAATCCCATTTTCTCTTTATCTTTCTAAATTTGTATAAATATAAACTGTAATTTACCCTTTTATAAGGGTGGAACGGCTTGTCGTTCTTTCGTTGACAGTTCTCTTTAATCTTGAGATAATCCTCCGCTTCTTCCAAAAATTTGTGGATAACCGTGACCAAATTTAAATCTATGGAGAACTTGACAAAATCTCCAACCTTTTAAGGTATAATCTCCCCAGATGATAATTATGAATCTTCAGGTCTGTGGGAAGGAGAGAAATAAGAAGGATAATTAAAAATTCTCAATAATATATATATATATATATATATATTATATATATATAATTATATATAATATTATATATATAGTTATATTTTCTATTATATATATATATATATATATATATATATATATATATATATATAATAATATATATATATTAATATTATATATATATATATATATATATATATATATATATATTGTGGAAGGCCACTCTCTGGGAAGTGGAAAGAACATCTATACAGAGCTGAACTACAGAGCCGAACTACGAAGTTACAGGGTAGAGCCGAACACGCCCTATGTTTAAAATGTTGTTGTCGTTTCGTGGAACTAAGCCACGCCATCAAGCCGCCGAATTATCACTTTTCCAAAATCGCAACGGCATGTAACTTCCTTCTAGAGAATTAATATAAAATAATAGCAAAAATGATAACATTATATTAAAATACGAGCAAATTGATGTTAATTATATAACCAAACCCAAAACCAAGGTGAGTTTAGAAAAAGGGCAGCCTATTAAGTACATTATTTTAGGGTAAATAGACCAAAGTTAGGCGAACCTAGATTAGTCGGTGGAGCCTAAAGCTGAGGTTTAGAAATAGGTTGCAACGAAAACGCATCAGATTGAATAGCGTATCAAAAAGAATGTCTAAAATCCAGTAAGAAAACAAAGTGAAGTGTTCATGCATGCCAGTGAAAATTTGCGGTAGGCTTAGGTAGCGTTCAAGCAATTAGCCTAATTTAGCGGTCAGAGGCTAGAGTAAAGAGAAAACTAGGTGGATATTTAGAGTCGCATGTAATTTTAAGTATAATGTGGGAAATAACAGCTCTGGGATAGGCCGTTATTTCCACACATATCTAACCCCTAGTGGAGGTTGGCGTACATAGCAGAGAGAGGCCAAGCTGGGTAATAGTAGAGCAGAGGTGAACAACCCAAAAATGTTAGATTTAGGAGCTTTTTAATATAATTTAACATCAGTATAGTAAATAGAGGTCGCATAGATCGATATTTACTATACCTAACCCTAGCGGGCGTGCGCGTTACATAGCAGTTTAGAGAGAGGCCAAACTGGGTAATAGTAGAGCAGAGGTGAACAACCCAAAAATGTTAGATTTAGGAGCTTTTTAATATAATTTAACACCAGTATAGTAAATAGAGGTCGCATAGATCGATATTTACTATACCTAACCCTAGCGGGCGTGCGCGTTACATAGCAGTTTAGAGAGAGGCCAAGCTGGGTAATAGTAGCGCAGAGGTGAACAGCCCAAAAATCTCTCTCTCTCTCTCTCTCTCTCTCTCTCTCTCTCTCTCTCTCTCTCTCTCTCGTCAAAGAAGTTACAACAACATAGGCTATTATTTAATATATGTGTCTGCGTGAGTCTCATACCAAATGTAATGCTGCTTTATGCGAATGTATATCGGGGAGAAACCTTTTTCTGCCCGTATATGCATATACATAAAACAGCTCCTCCCAAACTAATGATTTTTGTACGGTGTGAGACTCATATCAAATGTAATGCTGCTTTATGCGAATGTATATCGGGGAGAAACCTTTTTCTGCCTGCATATGCATATACATAAAACAGCCTCTCTCAAACTAACAATCAATTGTACTACTACTCCACATAAGCTTCATGTTCTGTAGAAGTTCTTCTGCAGAATATGATTCATATGTGGAATAGTAATAACTAGGTTCACCCTGTCCTAATTCTTTGTTTTTGTTTTTTTTAGGACAAGGGGTCCAACCCTCACTTGTAAATTAGAAGTAGGAAAATAAAATTGTAAGCACATTAACTTCTCAATCAACCTTAAAGAAGCGGTCCTAAGCACCCAGCTTCAGATGGTGACCCCGAAGAGTGAAGATTGAATTCCCAGGCGGGAATCAGAACACCCACAACAAAGCCAGGAAAAACTATTACAAACGAACCCAATCACTTTTGTACCGTTTGTAGGTATTGTTTTTTTAACGGGTAGATTTACCCACTCATTGTGTTTGTGCCTCTTTCTATCTACTTCACAGCTTTCTCGAGCCCAGCTGCAGCCATCAAGAGCCAGTTTCGTCGGCAGAGTATCAAACTAACGCTGTTGGACCCCTACCTTGGTACAGTTCTGTATTTCACACGGAACATATAAATTGTTCTACATCCGGGTATTTTGTTATTTTTTTTTATTGTTCTTATCAAATTTATTATTATTATTTTTTATTATTATTAATTATTATTATTTATATTATATTATTATTTTATTATTATTATTTCGTTATTTATTATATTGATTATTATTATTATATTATTATTATATTATTATTATTCTTTTCTGTTGTGGTATCCCTAACAAGGTGACGCCGCAACTTGTGTGTGGTGGCTCCTGTACACTCACTCAAAAAAAAAAAAAAAAAAAAATAATAAAAAAAAAAAAAAAGAATTTTTAATTAGTTTTTTATATATATACTATATATATATATTATATATATATATATATATATATATATAATATATATATATATATATATATATATAATATATATATATATATATAGTAAATATATATAGATATATATTTTTTTATATATATATATATATATATATATGTATATATATATATATATCTATATAAGTATTTTGGGCAATTTATATCGCAACAGCCTCATTGTAATCCTTGGTCTAGCTCCTAAGGTTGTAATTTCTTTGATTTTTCCACCATCGGTCCGTTATTAGTGCCTCCGCTCGCTCCACATCTTATTTAACTTCTTTTCTTTCCTTCACTCTGCCAACTTCTACGCCTTTCATCATGTCTACTCCCTCGCGAGCATTCCATTTGCAACCTTTCTTCGTAAACAATCCCGAGCTTTGGTTTGACCTGGCTGAGTCGGCGCTCCTGACCATCGAAGACGAGAAGGAGAGATATTCGAGAGTTGTGAATGCTCTACCAGAATCTTGCCTCCTCAAAATCAGGGATGGCCTGGCAACAACTAGAAACTCTACAACCCCTTACAACACGCTCAAAACCCTTATTATCGACCGCTTGGCTCCCACTAGAGAGGAGCAATTGGAAACTCTGCTTGGAGGCATCTCACTGGGCGACCAGAAACCCTCGGAATTGATGGTAAGGATGCTGAGTTTGTTGGGTGGCACTCCATCTACACGGGAAGAGAAAATAATTCGTACCCTCTTCCTCCAGAAGATGCCTGCTCGACATCACAGCGTACTGCAATCAATGAACCCGACGTTGTCCCTCACTGAGTATGCCGCTACAGCAGACAGAATTTTGCGCCCTCCGGTGGAGCCTTTGGTCCACACCCTCTTTACGCCGATTCCTCTCTGATTCCGCCTTACTCTTCGACTCTCGCACCGTCCTCAACATTCTGCAAACTCACGCCCAACCATTCCCCAATACTCTAACATCCGCCTCCGCTACTCTACCCCCCCCATCCTCCTCCTGTTCCTCCACACCGGCCTTCGCCCCTATCCAGGCTCAACCTCCTTATTTTCTCACCACACCTCAACCTTCCTGACTCTCACGCTGCGCAGTACAAAGCCTCCTCCTTCGCCATGCTCTGGATACCCGGGTTTCGGTTCTCGAAACTGGCATGGCCGACATTAAAAACGTGCCCTTCTCTCCCCTTACAGCGGCCATTAATCAATAACACTCGTTTTCGCTCTTGTGATTCCCACTCCTTCCCAACTTTCGTCCATTTCGCGTCCTCGTTCACACTCTGATTCTTTCTACGCCAGCCGCCAGTATATTCCTCATCGCAGGTACCTTTATTCGGATCACCATACTTTCGGCAGATGGGATTGCCAAAAAATGCGATCGCGTTCCTGCCCCCTCTATCAGGCGAAACTCGACAGCCATCCCGTCGGGAGCGACGGGAGATTCTGGCTTCTTTTCTTCTTCTCCTGACACTGCCACCAGAGATGTTCTTCGTATCTCGTACGAATGCAGTCTTCTTAAATGTGTCTTCTGCATCGTATTCTGGGCCAGCCTTTCGCTTAGTACCCAGGACCCCTCGTCCCCAGGACATCTGCTAGTTCCTCTCCCTGGGCCGGTCAACTTTTCGCTGCTAATGGCTTCGTTCTTCATTCCAGTGCTATATGTGGCGGTTATGCACGTTGGCTTCGTCTTGTTTCTTCGCCGGCATAGTTCCCATGGGTTTTCTTCGCTCAGTGCTGATGGGTGACTCAACCAGCCCATCTTCTCGTGCTCGATATATTGTTGTCCATTTTAATCCTTAATGGTCGATCTTCGTGAATCGCCGACTTGTCGATGGGCGATTACTTCTCTCTTCATCATACCTTCCTCCGGCTGCTTGATTATTGTCCTTCCTCCTAAAGGCGTATTTCTGCTCGTTGCTCTCAACTTCTTCAGAGCCTCTCGTCCCTCGACTGACCCTCCGCCAGCACGAGGAATTTCCTTGTCTTATTGCATCCCTGTCTTCCGATACTCCGCTCTTAGCATTCTGGTTGAACAGTCATGATCGGATAACTACTGGCCATTGCCACCCACCTTTGCTCGAAGCTCGCCGCCTCCACCCGATAAGCTCAAGGGCCGCCAAGGCCGAGTTTGATCACAGTGTTTGCAACGTCTGGATTGTGCGCCCTTCCAAAATTGTGGTCTTTCTCCGCTACACTGGTCCCTAAAGGCCCCACGGCGATTGGAGACCCTTGTGCGTGATTTATAGGGCTTTGAAGCTGCCAACCAACACCGGATAGGTACCTGTACCGCATGATACAAAGTTTCACTTCCCACCTGTCTGGCAACACCATTTTTTCTTCTTTGGACTTAATTCGAGCCTACCATCAGATACCCGTGGCTCCGGAGGACGTTCCCAAGACAGCTGTAATCACCCCCTTCCTCTTTGAGTATACAAGGATGCCATTCGGTTTAAAAAATGCAGCCCAGTCCTTCCAGAGGTTCATCGATTCTATCCTCCGTGGCCTTCCTTTTGCTTGGGCATATTTAGATGATCTTTTAGTCGCTTCCTCCTCTCCTGAAGAACATATGGATCACCTACGTGCCGTTTTTGGTAGGTTGGATGATGCGGGAATTCGTCTCAATCCTACCAAGTGCGTATTCGGCGCGTCTTCTCTTACATTCCTTGGTCACACAGTCTCGGCTGAGGGTATTTGCCCTCTTGTAGACCGTGTCGCCGCTATCCGAGCCTTTCCTCTTCCCCAAAATCAAAAGCAACTTCGTCAATATCTGGGAATGATCAACTTTTACCACAGATTTCTGAAATCAGCGGCAGCCCTCCTAGGCCCGCTTACCGCACTCATTCGTCCTAAACAGCGAGGCAGCACCACTAAAGTCGACTGGTCTCCGGCAGCAGAGTCTGCTTTTGAGGCTTCCAAAGAAGCCCTCGCCTCCGCCACTCTTTTAGTTCATCCCCACGATACCGCACCAACGAGAGTGCAGGTAGATGCCTCCGATTTCGCTGTTGGTGCGGTGCTTCAGCAGTTCCAAAAGGGCGAATGGTGCCCACTTGCCTTCTTTTCACGCAAGCTGCAACCCGCCGAAACAAGGTATAGTGCTTTTGGACGGGAATTGCTTGCTATGTACCTTGCTGTTCGCCATTTTCGGTACTTTCTGGAAGGACGGGAGTTCCACATCCTGACCGACCACAAAGCGATCACGTTCGCAATGGCTTCACGGCATGAACGTCACTCCCCCCGTGAAGCTCGTCATCTTGAATTCGTTTCCCAGTTTACTACAGACATACGTCACATCTCCGGAGTGGATAATTTCACCGCGGATGCTCTTTCTCGGATTGAAATTAACGCTCTTTCTCCCATTCCTGACATTGATTACGCAGCCATGGCCGCGTGCCAGGAGCAAGACAATATCGATCTTCAACAGGACTCTTCTCTACAGCTGCAGTGGCTCAATCTTCCGGGCATAGAGAAGAGGCTCTTGTGCGACATTTCCACAGGCAATCCTCGTCCTTTCGTACCTGATGCTCTTCGAAAGGCAGTCTTCTGCAATCTCCATTCGCTTTCACACCCTGGCGTCGAGGCTTCACGCAAACTGGTAACGGCTCGTTTTGTGTGGCCTAAAGTTAACGCCGACGTAGCGAACTGGGTCCGCGCCTGTATGGCTTGTCAGCGCTCTAAAGTGCAAAGACATACTAAAGCTCCCTTAGGCACTTTCTTGCCTCCTGGTCAACGGTTTGAGAGAGTCCACATCGACATTGTTGGACCTCTCCCACCTTCTCATGGCAAGCGATATATCCTCACCTGTATTGATAGGTTCACTCGTTGGACAGAAGCTATCCCTCTCTCTGTTGCCACTGCCGAATCTATAGCTAAAGCCTTCTTGTTCCATTGGATCTCTCGGTTCGGAATTCCTCTCTCGGTCACGACTGATCAAGGTCGCGTTTTCGAATCCTTCCTCTGGAAAGATTTGATGCGCTTGCTGGGTTCTGAGAAGATCCATACCACCAGCTTCCATCCTATCTCGAACGGGATTTGTGAGAGGTTCCACCGTCAGCTTAAAGCCTCTCTCATGGCACATCCACAACCAGAACACTGGACTGAGGCTCTTCCTTTGGTTATGCTGGGTATACGCACGGCCGTTAAGGAGGATCTTCAGTGTTCAGCTTCCGAACTCGTTTATGGCTCTACTCTCCGTCTGCCGGGCGAGTTCTTCTCTCAATCTTTCCCTCCTGCTACTGCTGATCCCACCCTGTATCTCACTCGCTTGAAACGCTGCGCCCTCTCCTGGAGACCTACTCCGACCCGCCAGCAAAAGGTGCACTCTTACATTCCGAAAGATCTCTCTTCTTGTACCCATGTTTTGGTGAGGCATGACTCCCACCGTTCTTCCACTCCAACCCAAGTACGACGGGCCCTTCCCGGTGTTACTTCGGAAGGAGAAGTTCTTCAAAGTACAGCTTCCTACTCGTACCGACGTTATATCGATCGATCGTCTCAAACCTGCCTATTTTGAGGCGAATCCTCCTGACGTCCAAGATTCGGACTTGTTTCCAAAACCAATTCTGATTCCTTTGGATGCATCATCTTCTTATCCTGTACCAGATTCTCCACCTCCTTCATCTCCTCCCGACTCTTCTCCTCCTTCATCTCCCTCTGACTCTCCATCTCCACCACTCCTTCCTCTTGACCCAGATCCTCTTCCTTTTCCTCCTTCTCCTCTCCCTCTACCGTCTCCTCCCTTCCACCACCTCCTGCCATGCCTTCCGCAAGTCGTACTGCAGATGTTCCACTTCCCTCTCGTATTCCTCGCCCTCTCGTCCACACTCCTGCACCTCCAACACCAGCTCCTCGTTCTCGCCCTCGACCTGGTCCGCGCCCGCCTGCGCCCATGCTCGTATCGAGCAGAGGCCTGTCACGTTTGCTGCCGGGCCACTCCGCTACGAGGATTAGAGCGCCCGTCCTCGCTCTCGCCAGGGGGGGTACTTTGAAGGCCACTCTCTGGGATAGTGGAAAGAACATCTATTAACAGAGTCTGAACTATCAAGAGCCGAACTACGAGTTAATCCGTGGATAGAGCGAACACGCCCTACGTTTTTGTATAATGCTTCGTTGGTCGTCACTGGAACTAAGCCACCCGCCAAGCCGCCGCGAATTGATCACTTTTCCAAAAACTCGCAAACGGCAGTGTACCTGCCTATCTTAGAGATATTAATATAAAATCAATAGTCATCAATGATATAGCTAGCTATATTAAAATACGAAGCAAATTGATTGCTGATTATATAAACCAAACCCAAAACCAAGGTGAGTTAGAAAAGAGCAGCCTATTAAGACATTATTTTAGGTAAATAGACCCAAGTTAGGCGAACTAGATGAGTCGGTGAGCCTAAACTGAGGTTAGATAACTAGGTTGCAACGAAAACGCGATCATGATTTAATAGCGTATCAAAAGAAGACTGTCATAAAATCCAGTACAGAAAACACAAGTGAAAGTGTTCATGCATGCCAGTGAAAATTTGCGTGTAGCTTTAGTAGCGTTTCAAGCAATTTAGCCTAAACTTAGCGTTCAGAGGCTCAGCTTAGTAAGAGAAAACTGATATGTTAGAGTCGCATGTAAATTTTAAGATATATATGGGAAATTAACAGCGTCTGGGATAGCGTTATCTTGCCACAGCATAGTCTACCCTATGGGCGTTGCCTTTTACATCAGCAGTTTAGAGAGACGGCAAAACTGGACGTAATAGTAAGAGCAGATGGTTGCAGAACAACCCAAAAATGTTAAGTTAGGACGCGTTTTGCAATATAATTTAACTATCTAGTATAGTAAATAGAGGTCGCATAGATCGATATTTACTATACCTTACCCTAGTGGGCGTTTGCGTTACATAGCAGTTTAGAGAGAGGCAAAACTGGGTAATAGTAGAGCAGAGGTGAACAACCCAAAAATGTTAGATTTAGGAGCTTTTCAATATAATTTAACATCAGTATAGTAAATAGAGGTCGCATAGATCGATATTTACTATACCTTACCCTAGTGGGCGTTTGCGTTACATAGCAGTTTAGAGAGAGGCAAAACTGGGTAATAGTAGAGCAGAGGTGAACAACCCAAAAATCTCTCTCTCTCTCTCTCTCTCTCTCTCTCTCTCTCTCTCTCTCTCTCTCTCTCTCTCTCTCTCTCTCTCTCTCTCTCTCTCTCTCGTCAAAGAAGTTACAACAACATAGGCTATTATTTAATACATGTGTCTGTGTGAGTCTCATACCAAATGTAATGCTGCTTTATGCGAATGTATATCGGGGAGAAACCTTTTTCTGCTTGTATATGCATATACATAAAACAGCTCCTCCCAAACTAATGATTTTTGTACGGTGTGAGACTCATATCAAATGTAATGCTGCTTTATGCGAATGTATATCGGGGAGAAACCTTTTTCTGCCTGCATATGCATATACATAAAACAGCCTCTCTCAAACTAACAATCAATTGTACTACTACTCCACATAAGCTTCATGTTCTGTAGAAGCTTTTTCTGCCCGTATATGCATATACATAAAACAGCTCCTCCCAAACTAATGATTTTTGTACGGTGTGAGA
>JABUQX010022545.1:22500-24272 GCA_015478945.1 Trachelipus rathkii | reverse complement strand
AGGAGGACTATAGTCAAGATCCAGGCCCTGTGGAACCTTCAGAAAAGGTCCTCAGTGGCGGCCAATCAGATCAAGGAGGTCGCCAAAAGAAAACTGAAAACTATAGAGGCGACTAGGTTAGTAGGTAGGTACTATTAAAAAAATTTAATTTAGCATAAGAAATTGTTGGCTATTAATTATATAAAATTGCATTTTATGTTTCTGATAGTTTATTTAGTAATTAATATGTTTTATATGTTTCTACAGATGGAACTCCCTCTATGATAGTGTGGTGGTCCTGTTGGAGGTCCTAAGCGTTGGTAACCAGCTGGATACCAACAACACCATCCTAATCAATCAGCCTAATACGGGGTCTCCCATCACAGAGGTGGACATCCAGGTAAGCATAAAGTATTAAAGTAGCGATCGCTAATACACACACGCCTAACTGAGAGTTATTTAAGAAACCGACAACCAAACAATATACTAAATGAACATCCACCAGAAATTGCATCTGAATTCGACTCTCTTCCTGTAACAGTCCAATCATCTTTGGAAAAAGTAAGATGCGGCCACCACCCAAACCTGCAATATTACAAATATAGGTTTAAACTTAACCAGACCACATTAAATATTTGCACAAAATGCAACCAGACCCCGGAAACTGTGTCTCATTTCCTTTGGAAGAGGCCTGCTGCGGCGGCGGGGTATCTTAGCTAGGTGTGGCCCTCTGAAAGGAGGGTGACCAGGGGGCGAGAAAATAAAAAAAAAAAAGTATATATATATATATATATATATATATATATATATATATATATATATATATATATATATATATATATATATATTTTCTTTCTTATTTATATATATATTTATATATAAAAAGAAGATATATATAACATAATATATATAATAACCTTCTTATTCTTATACATATGTATATATATATATATAATAACATATGTAATAGTATATAACATATGTAATATATATATGTAATATGTATGCTGCTCTTCTGTATATATATAAATGATAGTATATATATATATATATATATATATATATATATATATATATGATACAGAATAAAAAAGAAAAAATATTGGCTGCGGACAATTTTCAAAATGATTTATATTTTGCATGTTGTTGATGGTATCCATTTGACAATTCAGAACCAAATGTTTTTTTTATTATTATTTTTGAAATGTTAAATTGGTTTCAATAGGGTGACCATTTTTGTTCCTTGGGTATGACATTTATAGAGGTTTGTAGTTACTTTATTACACTGGTAATTCATAGGACAAAATTTTTGCTTAAATTGTGATGTTAAACTACATTGTAGGGAACAATTTGCAATTAAGTTTCCTAAAAATAATGTTTCAAATGTGAATTTTGATGTCAAACTTTTCGATCAAAATCATCGAAATTGCCATTTTTGGGGTTATATTAATGGATGAAAGCAATTATTTTAAGTTGTAAAATTTTTTTGGGAAATACATACTTAACAATGGTTTAAGTTAATAATTATTTCAAGTTTTATATTTGTACAGTTTTCTCTTTACAGGGTGGTCAAGAAGTTAGATTTTCAAAAATTGTCCATTTTTGAAGTCTAAACTCTCTGGTAGACAAATATGTAAAACGTTGAAATTTACAGAAATTGTAGTACTCTATTATAAGATGTAATTTTAATAAAAAATTTGTGCTTTAGACTCAAGTGGTTTAAGAGATACACCCCTCGAAAGTTGTACAAAAGTTCAATATTTCCTATATGTCGCTATGGGTTTATTACTTAT
>JABUQX010022545.1:0-17500 GCA_015478945.1 Trachelipus rathkii | reverse complement strand
CTTCAGATTCTAGAAATGTATAGTTTATCATGGTGAGGTGTTACCATCAACCCATCGTACGAATAATGTGAAAGCGGAATCAGACTGTAATGGTGAGCCCAATTAAAAAGAGCCGTGTCTTAAGTACAGAACAAACTTTTTAGAAACAAGGCGTCTCGCATCGCGCCACAAGAATAATACATTTGCGAGAAGCACACGCGGCAGATAACTTCAAATATGGTGATAACACCATTGCCGCACAAGTTTAATATTAGCACCGGAGCGCAAAACCATCTTGCCACACACCGCCTAACGCAGAGTCGCGCATATCTATTTAAATTGCAGTATTTTAAGAATAATAATCAAGTTTTATCATAAAGAACGAGCTTTTATCGACAGGATCGTCCCTTAACATTCTTAAATACACACACTTTAACGATTTAAAAGATAGTTTTGATTTAATTTCCAAAGACATTAAACTTAATTTGGAAAGTATTACCCAGGGTGTAATACAGGTGTACACGGATCCAGTAGATAAGTGATAGTAGAGGTTAGTCTTTCTCTAGAAATGTTTTCTCAAATAACACTGGGACTGTTTCAGATCTAATTTCTATTGTTATAATTAAAACAATCTGTAGTTAGTCTCCAGATGTCTGATATAAGAAGAAAGTGCTATTTCAAGGAGGAAATAGCACAATTTAAAAGCTAGAATCAGATAATCCGATACCTAATGGTAGATAAAAAGTAAAATTATCGCGAAAATGTGGACACGAATGTCCAACAAAGGATCAAAATATATATCTAAGCTCCTAAAAAAGTAATTCATCTATTCCAGATGATCACAACGGAATAATTACGTTCCTGCATTCAATATCGAGAACAGTAAATGTAATAGTCGTAAGATGTTGTATTTGCCGTCTTAAATCTTTACTGTTAACGATAGTACCGTTATCTACATATACTTCTTGCCAGAGCCATATTTACTTATCTATCGGATCTATTCTTGTCTCGTAGTCAAACCAATTGCTCGACAATCCATTTCTACCGATATCTTCTATGCGTTTCAGAAGTATTGATCAACGAAATTTTAACGATCTGTAATAATAGAAAAACTGGCATATAGAAATATCAACTAATCTAATCAAAATAATAATATATAGAAATAAGCATCAGAAATAGCGCCAAAATTTTATTATTCCTTTATACAAATAAATATATAGACTCAATGATAGCTATCAGCCAATGATATCGAGGCTGACGGACGATACCATATGAGTGACATATAAAATCCTGCCTCAGACTCGCAATGGGACCAATTCTTGAATACTTTTACTCCATATAATAGAGTCATCAGAACGCCGGGAGATCCTATATTTAATCCTCAGCATAGTCTTCTCGGAAGAAAGCATCATACCACCGTCACGAATAATGACTCATGAAAGCTAAGTTCCTATGAGATATATCCGTGCACTTGTAGGAATTCTATCGCACTTAACACGGACAAAAATGATTGCAGTCGCACTGCAATACAACAGATAGCAATAATCATACAACATCTCCCATTATAGAGAATGTAGCTATCAAATGTTCGAGTACTCAATCTGGACTTCCTATTTAGCAAAATAAATGTATTTTAGAATGATCGTCATACCCTTCATATATACGTGTATGTATTAGAAATAAATCTCTCTCTACATCCCTATCTATCTATCATACTAAAGATACGATTCTACATCCATGATGAAGAGGTTTGATCGATACTGGTAATTCCCTCAGGGATAATCCTTGCATCTAGCACTACGGTATTATTCCATGAGTCTTACTATACCCTTCCTTTTCATTAGATCTTTTAATAATAGACATCCATCAAAGGAAAATTAACTCAAAATCCACCCACCGCATCTATGATGAGAAATCATTGGTAATCGATTACACAGTAGGAAAAGACATTACTAGTGAAAAAGAATACAAGATTATTTTTAAGTCTGAACCTTTATGTTAAAACTACTAGTACGTTAACTCCCATCTGGGCGCACAGACAAGCCATACCCAACTATGCTCGAAACACAATCGCGCTACATATCTTTTTAATAACTTCATACCAATCTCGATGATTCCAAAGTCGCATGGTGAGATTAGATGCAGTACTATGGGATCTCGGACCAAACCCATATATGATCCGAAATATCCGACTGATGACGAAGTGCGAAAGTTATATAATACATCATTCGGTGATAAAATCCCTTAAGAAGCCCATAGTAATGACTAGCGCATCTACACCTATTAGCATGTGAGCGCTAACATCCACCACAAATCTGAGATATAAGCTCACATCTATTCACAAAACACACTACGATAGTATGCTCAGCAGTATTGTTGAAGACCTCACTTATAGCCCATCACGCAACACACTCTGTCAATACCCTCTAAAGAGCAAGAATATACATCTCGAACAAGGCCTTAAATACATAACAACATCACTCCACCTCATAAACCCCGTGTACGCTCTACATTGCTGTAATCTCTAACAGGTATCGTTTTAATATCACTCATCCGTCCCATCTAACCCAAACTCACATCAATATATGAGTGAACTCAGAGTGGAATCAAGTCTAGTACTGTACAGCTGCATAGCTAAACTTGAATTGTATCAGCCTAACAAGTCCAAACCTCAACTATACACAATTCCGCGTTCTCATTGAAATTTACGAGTTGAAATCAGATTCCATCAACAAGATCATCCATCAACTCATATATTTTTAGAAGAATTAACAAGTATGTGTCTAGATCGAATACAATACTTTATATGGTTATGTTCAATTGTTATCAGAGAGAGAGGCGAATACGTTGTTATCCACGTTCAGAGCAACTCTCCGCTCATTCGCCCTTCGACCTGGAGAAAACAGACTATAACAAGAACCTCTTTCTATCGAAGCAGAGATGCCTAGCTCAACAAGACTCTCCGTAGCCTCAATATAGAATATATTTAACAAAAAACATTGGGTGATGTACATCTAGCGTACGAGATGTTACTTTAAATAAAAAGTTATCGGGATCTCACGGTTTTTTTTAACCCATTGGTAAGGGGGAACTGTGTATTGAAGAATCACATGGCGGGAAAATTCTACTTACAAGATAGAATCATAAACATATTTTATCAGAATGATACTTGATTATCTATATATTTTATATATAGAATCACAACATTATATATCATAATAAATTAATAGTGTCGCCACTTGGTGGCCAATAGCACTTTAGACCATCTTTAAATAATTAAGAATAAAATGCTCTCCAACACATTACATGACTAAACACTTCTATTCACAAATCGATAGTCTCTCATTTACTACTCACCTCTATGCCTTAGACTTATCTCTTCGACCCATAATTATTCCTCACACTTTATCATGCTGAGCAGTTAAAAATATAATATATAATTGCATTCTTTAATCTATGCCTATATCTTCATCATCATCTATTTAAAATATTCCATATAAAATCACACCTCTTCTTTAATCCTTTACTATTACACGCAACAGTCTCTCATCCAATTCTTACTACAAATCATTACTTAGCATAAGAAAAAAGATAACAACGCCATACAGTCAATTATCCTATGATGAAGCAAATTCACCACGACTACTTTCAATCATACTGTCACCAGTTATTATAATAGATGGTCTATACAGTAAAGTACATTCTACTGTCCACAATAATACCCGAATTGTCTATTCCGTAAAAGACAATAGTTCACCTGTATATAGAATATTCACATATAATACGATATTGACGAGAAAATAGATTCGAAAGAAAATAGTAATCGGTTCTAAGTTTGTCAATGCCTGCATGAATCTAAAATAATATTATTTCAAATATTTCTCAAATGAAAACAAACTTTGTGACTAGCAGATGAACCCATTACGTGAGCAGTTCCGCCATACAATATACAATTTAACACTAAGCGTAACTAACTGAGAAATTGACATCCAATATCCTCGTTCAACTCCACAAGTATCCATAATCCATAGATCTTTCGTTGGAGTAAATTTATAATACCCTCACAAGACCAGCTGATGGAAGAAAACCTAGATTGATATCGCATACATTTTCCCATCACAGTAAGTTACCTAGTAGTATACCTCTAAAGATATTCTCGCCAGTATGGACCGCCACACAGGAGGTTTAGTTTTCACTCAAACTTATATAAACTTCATACCAAACTGCTCAAATTAGTGACTCCTACCTACTCCCTTCATATGACATCGGTGAACTCATAGTCGTAGGCTGGAGTACTATATATTCTGCTGTTGTAATGCTCTCCTCTTGTTCAATGTTTCTCAATGGCGAAATTTAATTCATTCTTCTCTTTTTCTTTCTTCAGCAATACTCTCCATCGAATGGATCGTCGTTACAACATTATCAATTTCTTCACGTTTCTGAGACCAGATTAGATACGTGAAGAAGATAAATCCCTTTGACTAGCGACTTTAGAATCCTCAGAGTACTTAAACCATGGCTACGCTTCTCACGATTAGCCTACAATAGTTATGATTACATCCTACCATCATCCCCCCAGCTAAATTTCTCATACGTCATTGAATTTTTCTTTCAGTCTAAGTAAATGTTGTATTAGACGTTCTACGTACTTGAAAAACTACCTAGATTATAAGAGCTCTACTGTACAAATGCTGGATGACAACCCACATAATTAATAACCTAACTCCACACAGTGACCTTCACTCTATTGCAAATACACTGCAGGTGTCCATTTTATAAGAATAATAATAGTCAGCGCTATTCAAAGGATTTTACGCACCACTCGAGTTGACCATGCTAAAACTTCACAAAAGTTAAAATGCCTAGAAGAGAAATTGACCATATTCTTCTCTAGAAAAAGGAAATTGTCTCTCATATAACACTCCAGACCCAACTCAACTCCACATTAACCCCACCCAGATCAACGGGGTACAGCTACACCTCTGCATTCATACCACTATTTTAAAACTATACTTATTAATCATAACATAAATAATCAAGCTCCCAGACCCGTGTACACAAAAAAGCTCTTGAAGCATGTAAATTATTTGTACCATGAAAGTACGCATCGATTGAGGTTCTTCGCTTTCTTCAGAACCTATTACCGAGATTTTTCAATACCGCCGAACCTCTAAACCAATACTACTAAGAAAAAAAGCAAGAATTCATTGGAGGAACAAGAACATCATTAGTAAACTAAAAACTTACTGTTAGGCAAATTCAATTGTTACAATATCCTGACTTCACAAAGAATCTTGTTTCTGTAACCGACGCATCCATCACGATTAGAACAGGATCTGGGCAAGAAAATGAAAAAGGAAATTACCTTTAGGCTTATAATGCAAGCAGAACATGACAAAACGAAAAATTACGTCCCCTACGAGAGATGGAAGTTTGGGAAATATCTTGCGTTGAGAAAGTTTAAAACTTAATATATGATATAAATAAAGGTGAAAACTATCATTCACAGCATAGCCAATATTCACAAGAAAGATTATCAACGGTAGAATTCTGGATGTCTTTACAGATACAGATATCAATCCAACTCTTGAACATACTAAAATAACGAAAACTCAGTTGCAGACTTCCTTATCCAGCATACATCCCTGATCACACTAAATAGAGATGGAAAATAAGAGCAGAAGAAGAAACGAGACAAGAAAAACTCAATATGATAAGGTAAAATTGTAGAAAATAATAGTTAAAATTAAATGAAACTAAGAACTCCGATAATAAAGATAAAAGAAACAGATAAAAGTAAGTTAATTATCTTAAATTTAAAGACAAAAAGAGATCAATGAAATTTTACGTTACATTTGATTTTTCAAATAAGAAAGCAGATGAAATGAAGGTAGAATATGAAGAACTATCAAAGGGTAAAAAGATAAAGCAGAGAAAATTCTTTAAAATAGATTTATATAAAAATCTAAAAAAAACTATAAAAATGTTACCCAATAAAATTTAATATCCATTGATATGACTCACTCAATTCAAGGTCATAGTGGGACGAACTCTAGAAAAACTAAGGAGGAGATATCATTTTTCAAAATATAGATAAAAAAAAAAGTCTCAAAATTTTGCAAAAAAGCTTCATATCTGTCAGAAGCGAAGGTCTAAGCCCTAAAAGCACAATTAAAACATATCCTTTACGAACAACACATTCCAAAAAGTTCTATGGATCTAATGGTCCATTAACACCTCATCGAAAGGAATAAATAATACTCTTTAAGACCAATAACAAAATACTGTGGAATATACCAGCAGCATTAAATCGAAAATAGTGATAAATGTAGATGTTGTATAGATAGTAGTATATGCCACACCCGTGCCGGAACGATAGTCTCTATAATGCACTTAGAATTTGTTGAAAACCATGTAAAAGGCGTATGTAGAAGTTTAAGATTAAGAAGTAGAAAAATACTACCACTCAATAGCAATGGATGGTCGAAACCACAAACAGCTAAATATAGCGAACTTTCTGAGATGTTACGTAAAAATAAATCAGCCGATGACAATTATTTACCTTGGCCCAAGCACTATAAATAATATACATACAACGTACATTAAACTGATCCACTTTCTGCTCTATATTACACTAAGCGGGCTATGTCAGAGTATACCACTTGAAGGACCTTAATTAAAAACCCTAAAGATCCTCTAAACTATAAAGAGATGAAAAACTAGAAAAATTATATGGATAAGAATTAAGATAATATGAGATAAGACAACCATCCATGTAACCATTAGAAAATGAAGATTAAAAAGTATCTCAACTCAAAGCCAGCAAAAGGCAATAAAGATAGACCAATAAAAATAGGAGATTTTGGTGTACACTCAGAGAATCAAAACCACCACACCTTTATCACCTAGCTGTTCCGAAAGGGAGATCTTCCGAATTGAAAGGCTACGGGAATGAAGTTCAAACATAACAATACATACATTCACATTGTACAACAAGCAAGATATATAGAGTAAATTTGAAACTTATAAATAGCTAGAAACGCAGAAAAGATGAGAAATTTCAATAAAGAAACAATATAAATAGATAGATAGATACAGACAGAAAATTAATGTTAACTTAAGAAAAGGAAAACAAAATAAATATCAATATTATTTGATTAAACCTGAATAATATATGATGATGAAAATAATCTAGAGTATTTATTTTTCAGAACACCTAAAGAAAAATTAACAGAAACATTCCAATTCAATCATGGAATGTGTAGGAAACACCGGAATTTTGTAGACGAAAAAATAGGAACAGTTGCAGAACCAAACAGCAAGAGTTTAGTTGGAAATGAAAACACGCTACAAGTTTGGAACCAGGAAATTCCAATATTTCGAAGAACAAAAGAATGTTCCATGTGATGATTGGAACAACTATGAGCAGTCCACCGTATCACAACCGTAGAGAAACCAACCTAGAAGAACTAAGAAAGGAAAGAGTGTCAGAAACCGAAACACCAGGAACAAGGCTGAGAAAAATCACCGGGTGCATTACTACTCGACAAATAGCGACAAACTAAATACTCACGTCTTTACTGATAGACTCGAATTAGACAAGCACATAGCGAACTTCTCTAGCTGCTAGAACTATCGAACTTCAGTTCACTATCTCTGCTACATCAAAATAACCGCTCCATGAATATACCGCCTATAATATTTAACTAATCGTAGTCGTATAAAAAAATAAATAGTCTCAGTGAAGTCAAAAATCTAGATAGTAAGATCACAGTGATTGATAAGACAGGAATAATCGAGTTTTCATGACGTAAGTCGCTTATATGGCGTTATTAAAAAAGGTTAAACCGGAAAAAATATAGTTTAAAAGATAAAGAATATTCTATATATATATATATATATATTTATAATATGAGCTCAAATAGCGTGAGGATGTGATGATCATATTGATAATATTAGAAAGGATTTTCATGGTATCGTTCCACGCTATATCTAATTTTTCGACTCCTAACAATTCAAAAAAGAGTAGTTTTCTAGTGCATTGATTGATTACAGGTGGAGCAATTGTGGTTATACTGATTTTGAATATAGAAACTCTGTTGTATAAACTAATACTTTTTTTAGAGATATCTGGTAAAAGATTTGGGTGCCATCGTGATAAACAAAATATAAAATGGTTATAAGTAATTTCATTAAAATTATTAAAAATATAATATAGAAATAATATACCGTTTTATAAAATCTGATCGGATATAATAAACAATCTTAAATTATAAAAGATGTGATTTATGTAGGTCAGATAGGCACTTATGGAGAAACTGTGATGTATTTAAAGATTATGATGAGATACTTTATAAGCTTAATAAATTATGCTTTAATTAATAAATAATAATACTTAGCGTAAATAATTTTAAATATAATAGATAATATTTATATAATTTATAAATAAATTAATACATAATTAAATTATATAAGTATATTTAAAATAATTAAATATATATAATAATAATATAATTAAATAATTAATAATAATAATAATAATATATAATGAATAAAATAACCACATATAATATTATTAAATCATATATAATAATAATTAAATTAAATATATAAATATAATATATAAATAATAATATATAAATTATAATAATAATTAAGAATATAGGCATATTATTGCCTTACAATCTTAATCAAGTCCTCTCATACTTGTAAAAATTGCTTAACAACTAAATAAATATACTGAACTATAATTAATTAAGTAACTAAATTATTGTCATTGATTATAATTATAAATTAACTTAATATTAATTAATTTTATTATTTATATCATATTAAATAATATATAAATTCTATAATGTAATAATAATTATATTATCAATGTTACTAACTGTTAATTAAAATCACAATTTAAGTATTTATAAGATAATATTTTATAATAAATAATTTATTATGATGTTATATGAGGCAATAATAAATGATAAATAATTTATAATTATTTTTGTATAATAAATAGTGGAAAGATATGATAAATAACTTATTATAACATTAATAATCACCATAAGAAAGTAATTAAGTACGGAAATCATTAGCTGAATAACTGTATACATAATAGAGTATTATTGAATGATAATAATAATAATAATATCTAGATAATAATAAATAACAGAGTACATTGGTCAATTGATGGTGAACCTATAATAGATCATAGCATTAATAAGATAATATCTAATATTAATAATAATACTGATAAATATATAATAATTAGGAAAATATGGAAAAGTAGTTCAATGTAATATTAATAATAAATATAATAATCAATAAAATATAATAATATAATAATTAAATAATAATAATATAAAATAATAATAATTCAAGAAAAGATTATAGGATTTCTTTAAAGATGCATATAGATACTATATAAAATAACTAGAATATACTATAATAATATCTCAATAATAATAATAATATAACTAAAGTAATTAAAAAAAATATAATCTTAAACCTATATAAGTACTAAATAACAACAGTTCAAAGACTGAGTTTTACATATAAACTATTAGACCAGGCAGTTTACTATTACCAATTACCCACTATTAATTAACTAAAAAGATATTATCAAAAATTTTAGATATTAAAATTATTGTTTCTTACTTTAGTAACTAATAATTACTGTATTATATAACCCGAGGTCAATATACACGTATCTCAATTGATCTAATATAGTTAAGGTAGACTTTATAGATTGTTTGACCATAATTGGTTTATCAACCTTTTAGAAGTATTGAACAAAATTAGGGAAAGAATTTTTTCACCAGAAATTATGAAGGTATATTTTCTTTATTAAAATCCAAAATTTTCATTCCCGAATAACAGCTATATACTGTTTTGAATGGTTATTTATTAAACATAGTTAATTTCTTTTCTATAATTCAGTTCAATAAAAGCTCATCTATCATAGAAATTATTATTTTCGTCATGTCTTAATAATTAGTAGAAGAAGAAATTAATATTCATTTGCTTCAAATTAAACTGAAGAAATTCAAGTAATATAGGGAAGATAGAGAGTATACTTTATTGCATACATAAGCTTACATATATTAGTATATAAAAAGTAATACCGTATAATTTATAAATATTTTAATTATCCATTAATAGACCTATAATAATTATAATACTAATACTAAGGTCAATCTCGTTAATTGAAATCGCGTTAATCGAACTAATTAAAATAATGTTAATAACTAAAAAAATGTATTTATATATCATAAGAAATGTATGATTAAATAGTACATAAGTAGCATTATTCATAATTCTTTGCTCGTTAAATATATAACCCATTTTCATTAATTCATATATCTTGATATCAAGAAATGTTAGTCAATACATTATATTATATAGTTAAGAAAAACTATAATAATATTAAAAGAGTTTTTATTGAATATATATTTATATATGTTATTATAGATAAAATAATCTTTGATAGAAATGTATATCCTTTAATTAATTCAGTATCCAACCATTTATTATTTATGACATAATAACATAGAGAAACCTTGTATTTATCCTATAATATAGTATCAGGTGGTTTAAATTCATACCTTATAAGATAATTTTATATATTAATAAATTATTGTATAAAGTCATTATTAGCATTCAATTCAGGGATAAAGAATAGTATAGAACATTACGAATTGGATATATCAAAGACATTAGTATAATATATTAGGATACTTATTATCTCTATAATTAATATCAAAAAAGTACATGATAATACCCATAATAAATTACTATCATGTAGACATAATGTATCTTATCAAGGGCTCATTGACCATCTACAGTATTATTTTAATATATACCATCATATAAACTTATAACACATTATATTGATATGAGCATAATACATCTCTTCAGCCTTATATATTAAAACCTCAGATAATTTCTCATCATTTATTCTAATCACATGTTCATACTACCTCAGTTCACCTTGTTCTACCTTTTCCACCAGACAGCTGCTCAGAGAACTGATCTTGCAACACGTCTCTTATCCTTGCATTTTTAATCCTATACCTTCTCCTTACTGCACAAATACCTAGCTTTAGTGTTTAGGGTGAAAGTATTGATGCTTTGTATCTTTTTGATATCAGTAAAATTTCTTTCGGACTTTGATTTGCGAATTATAAATAAGTAGTTTTTTTTTTTTTTTTAGTAATTAAATATGCTTTGACACACAAACAATTTTTCGTTGTAGTTAAAGAAATCGAAGTACTTAATTTAAATTTTTATTTTGATAAATTTATTGATATTTAACCAAAAGATTATTATAGTGTTTCAAATAATTTGTGTATCAGTCTTTTTATACCGATGGCTGTAATCAGATATAACAAGGTTTATTGAAATTTTCATTTATAATTATGCCTAAAATTGAACATTTTATAATATTTTTAACTATTAAATATACACAAAAAGATTATAATATATTTCCAAAAATATAAATTTGTGAATTGACTAAAAGATGGCAATATTAAGAATTTAGTTTTCATAAACCTCAAAATATTTTTTTTAATATTTATTCTTTTATTCTCTAAGCGATTTCTATTATTTCACTTTTTATAGTACATATTATAGTAATTCTATATTTTTTTACATTAATTTAATAATTATTTATCATAAAATATATAGATACCTAAAATGAAAAGTATATCGATATGTATACATAATATTAATTATAAATGAACACTTAATAATATTATACTGGTTCCAAACACTTTGAAATTTTAAATTTTAATAATATTTTTTTTATTTATATACATTATCCATGTTTTTCACTCAAATTTCCAATCATTTACAAAACACTATATAATTCTAAAATCTATATATAATAAATAAGTTAAAATAATATTTTTAGATTTTTTTTAATTAAATTATATATACCGATATATATATTTATATAGTTCTTATTTTACCAGAGTACTTTGAGTCTCTAAATTATTCCAACATTATATTGTGAGCACAAAGACATCTATAGAGCATAATAAATTATATAGTCTACTAGTCTCCGAAGTCGCCTGATTACTTTGATTATGACAAAACTAGAATTAATATAGAAAACATATCGATACTCCTCACTTTTGGAGATGATTCAATTAATTCAATGTCTCTCCTCAGTACTAAAACTCTACTCCATACAACTGGATCGCATATCACAGCCTCACCGTTATCTGATATTATAGCTTCCAATTAGTATTCATACGTAATCTCTCTAGACATCCCCTTACAGCGTTTTATCAATGATATTATACTTATCTAAATACTCAATGTAAATTTCAGACACCCGGGACTATGAATGTCATAGTAAATGTTTGATTATAAATATCAGTTAACTTAGTTTTATGTGACTTTTTCTCTGGTTGCTAATTCAGCATTATTATAATATGAAGTATATTAGCCTCATAGAGCTCTATTATAAATAAGATATTATACTCTCGATTATGCTTAAATTGGTATAAAACCCCTCAATAGTTAAAATAAAACAGATAATGAGTAATAAATCCCATAAATAATTCAATAATATTTTAATGATATATTTTTAATACACTATTTTGATATAAATCAACTTAATAATTTATAAACCAGAAAAATATTTTTCGAAACCGTAAATATATATAATTAATATTTAATATATTTTATCTATTGGGAAAAATACACAGATTATGAATAACTATTTTATACTTCCTAATAAATATATATAATGATTTTATCGTTTTCCCTAAGATTTTATACTCTAAATTCACTCAATATATATTAATTCATATTTTAATATTTATATTTCAAAATATTATATTTATTACTAAAATCGTCCCGTATTATACCAATACTTATGTTTTACTGTATTTTAGCATTTTCTGTAGTAAAACATAACCACGGTGTATTTAAAAATAACAAATTTCATAATGCTTATAAGCTATCATCTATATTATTTTTCCTAACTATTTAATTCAACTTATATTACAAAAGCAAAACGACTAAGTATTAATAATTGTATCAGTTAAATATAAACCAATATTTCTCGTAAAGATAACGTTAAAAAACATCTAAGCCATTATTGAACTGTAGGAAATGGTCTAAAAATTGTGCACTTCAGTTTAAAATATGAGGCCAAGATATGTTAATGAGTAGCTAATACGGAGAAAAATTCCTAATAACTGGAAATAAGCTATACAAACTCATCTACGAGCAGGTGATAACAATATCCTAGAGAATCATGTGTTGTAATGGATTGTTAATAAACTATATGAGTAAGAATAATGAGTTATCATATGTTAAAACATACAGAAAAGTTCCTTAAGGTAACTTCCTGATTAGTGACGTTTATCAGAGGATCAGGTTCTTTTATTGCAATTCACAGTTTCTTTTTCACTTTTAAATGTAAGTAATCAAGGACTCTCTCGTAGTTAAAGTGGTGGTATAGATTCTCTACGAAACTGTTAACGGATTTGTATCAAAGTTTATTGAGTTCGGGAGTTAATAATGTGTCATGGTCGGTTATTAATAAATAGTTTTCAATTTTGTGTTAGTAGTTTATGACGCAGCGAATAATTACGATTATTTATATAATGTATCCGTATTCATAATAAACTCATATTCCAAATACATGACTAAATTCTACATGTTCTTAATAATGCTATATAAAATAATTAATTTAATTATAATTATATTAATTATATTATATATATATATATATATAAATAATTAAATAATAATAATATTAAAAAAATAAAAATAATTAATAAAAGAATAAAAATGTTAAAAAAGAATATATTATAAAGTAATTA
Organism: Trachelipus rathkii; assembly: GCA_015478945.1. Lineage (NCBI taxonomy): Eukaryota > Metazoa > Arthropoda > Malacostraca > Isopoda > Trachelipodidae > Trachelipus > Trachelipus rathkii. The sequence continues at coordinate 3,689 of JABUQX010022545.1, read as the reverse complement.
ATTAATAATAACAATTATTATAAATATTAAAATAATATACACACTATTATATAATGATATATATAATAATAATAATAAGATATAAATATAATAATATAAATTAAATAATATTATAAATAATATATTTAATAATAATATAATAAATTAATAATATATATAATATTAAATAATTAATTATAATTAATTAGAATATAAATATAATTAATAATAATAATGTAATATTTAATTATATAATTATTATTTAAATAAGTAATAATAATAATAGGTCCAATACTAAAGATGATTATTTATAATAAGTATGTCAAATTTGCAAATTATTACGATTATATTAACTAAATTTAATATGAAGAATAATGAATTAATATAATAAGTTAATAAACAAAACAAATAAATCGAAATTTTTTGAAATTTATATACACTTAAAATATAAATAGAGAATATTCTTTTAAAGAACTACGTTTTCACAAAATCTACTAATACAGCTCATTTGACTTCGACATAAATAGTTTCCTATTGATAATAACATACGATCTATTATTAGTAACCCAGAAACAGCGAATTTTAAGATCTAACTTAAAATCTTTTATAACAAAATAAATTTAGTAATATAACTACTTCAAAACAGCGACAACTGAGATCATCTCAATCATCTCGAGCCTTCGTTTCAAAAAAATATTTTAGTTAAGCACGGACACCACTCCGACTAGGAGACGAATAATTTTATTATATTATTAACCTCAAGGTATTCTCATGAAAGACCTTGTTCATGAAATGTATCGACAGTTTTAGTAAAATAATAAAATTTAAGGTAGTATTAAATTAAACCCTTGAAAAAATAAATATCTTTGTAAAAAATAATGTATTAAATAATATATATATAATACATACTAAATACTTTAAAGTAAAGAAAAATGATTATGAGAAAATTTAATAAATGAACAAATTATGCAGGAATAAAGACAGTAGGCTATGTATATATTTTTAAAATTTATAAAAGTAGTAATTAATCGTTATAACGCCTGGCGTTGTCGCTATATATACTATTAATACTATATATATAATAATATATATATATATAATATATATTTACTATATAATATTTATATATAATTATATATAACAGATAAATATATATAGGTACTATATATATATATACTATATATATAATATTAATATATATCGAGATATATTCATATATTTATGAAATATAATATTTATAATATTGATACTAATATATATATTAGATAAATATAGATAATAATTTAACATATTAGATACAAATTGAAACATACCTGAAAAACAGGTTTAACGATGAGATAATGGCATATTAACTCATGGAAACTTATATGATATTTGTAGCCCATCATCGTAATAATATGTTAATATAATGTATATATAATATATGAATCGGTATTAGATTATATGTGGGAACCAAAGATATACGATATAAGAAGAGATTGAGGTTAACGAGGATTCCTCGGACTCAGTCTCGATCTACTGTGTTTACGAAAACCATTTATGCTAATTTCTTCGGAGAACTGAAAAATGCTATTATCGATCAAGTAAGAGATAATATAAACGATAGCAATGTTCAGACGCAATATATACTAACGTTGATGAGTGTAGTATTAGAGATTGTTGACTAAGTGCGACGAACATAATCAGTATACCTCATAGATGAAGTGTTAAGATCTGACATTTGAGCGCATGTTCTGCTGCTATATGGAGGGGATATAATTTAGACAAAGACTGTGTGTAAAAAATATAACTCAGATCAGTAGTGTATATGTATGTACCTCTGAGTGGAGGTTAGTAGTGATACATAAAATTTTTTAGTGTCAATAGGGGAAATAATGTATATATTGTATTGATTATGATGATGTTAAGAAACTGGTATCTTAATACTTAATATACCTCATAATATATATTAGTTAATTATGAAAAAGAGTAGGTTAATAAAACTGTGTGAGGTAAATGTTAACAGGTATAGAGAGAATTTGGAAATCACGTAGTGATGATACAGTAATTAAACTCATATACCGTAAAAAGGTACTAATATAATCTTATACGGTCTATTAATTGTATATATATAGTAAATTTATCTAACAAGAATAGTTTATATTATAGTAGTGATAAATATTGTAGAACTATGAATAATACAAAAGAATGGAAATGTAAAAATATTCATATAAACCAAGATTTTCATTATAGTTAAAATTACATGTGTCGTGCATAGTCTTGCTAACTAGTACAAGTAGGTGAAGACTTAGACTAGCGTTTAGGAGGTGAGGTTGTAGGTGGTGAATGAAGACGGCGATGTTGTAGCTTAAACCGCAGACAAATGTAAAAGGCCCGAGACTAAAAACACACCGGGAGAAAAATTATGTGATCGGTTAGATACTATTAACGCATATACAATAAATTCGGTAGTAGCCTATGCGGCCAATAAAATAAGAATAGGTTGGGAAATACGTAAATTTATAGGTCGAAGGCATAAGGTAGATAAAGAGAAAACTAAAGTGTAGATAAACCAACAGACCCTCTATAGTATAAGTAAATCGAATAAAGTGCTCACCTAGTAGGGGTAGGCTATATATTTATATATATAATGAAATTGTCAGTGTTTAAGATTTATTTATATTAACTGTTAAGATTTGAATCATGCAGTGATATTACAGTAATTAAGAGAAGTTAAATAAACTCATTCACTCGTTGTAAATATTGAGTGATTGTCAGCAGTTCACTTCAACCATTATATAAATCAGAATCTAGAGAAGCCAAATTGCTACAGTCTATATATAGTAAATTGAAAGTAATTGTAATTTATGTATATATAGTAGAAAAGTATATGTAAATTATTTAATATATATATATATATATATATATAATATATTATATATATATTATATTAATTTAATTAATATATATAATAATATTATATATATATATATATAAATAATATATATAATACTATATATTATATTATATATATATATAAATATATATATATATTAATATAATAATAATAATCATTTAAATATATATATAATTATAATACTTATATATTGATATATATATATTATAATATTAATATAATTAATATAATTTATAATAATTATTATAGTATATTTATTAATATGTATATATATATAATATATATATAATATCTATATAATATTAATAAATTATATAATAAGATATAATTAGTTGATGAACATTCCAATAATATCGTAGTATTCGATTCTCTCGGTTCGAATTTTCGCGTTATTATCTTTAATCCTACGAAGGAGTAAAAGTAATAAATAGTAAAATTTTGAAAAAAAATACAAGTTGTAATAAATATTAATTCACATAAATACAGATTTCATTATATCCATAGGAACTCTCAAAACAAAGAAAAAGATTTAATACTCACAAGGTTTCGGCCCCTATAATAATTGATCTCCCTCCTAATCATAATTACATTAATCAAACAAGAAAAAAATATATAAAAACAAACAATCAATGATATTTATCATATTAATATAAAACACAATAATTAGTTTAAAATATTACAAGAGTTAATCCACTATAAATACAATGCATTTTTAAAATAAAAATAACACTAATTATCTTATCTTAGTTTTTTATTTTTTATCGTCAATAATGATTGCACTTTTACTAACCCGATCAGTCATACAAACTAAAAA
>JABUQX010022544.1:12500-15108 GCA_015478945.1 Trachelipus rathkii | reverse complement strand
ATGGTAACGGACATGATTAAAAATATATAGGACCAGTTACGTTTTACGTATTTGTAGTTTTAATTTTTTTTTTTAACTAAAGGAATACCCAAGGGGTAAACCGCAAAGATGCAGGAGTCGGCTCTCGGCCTTCCGGGGGAGCGACAGGGTAGGACTATTTTCCCCCCTTCCGGGGAGGGTCTCCGGAACCCCCGCTCTTTGGGGTATTTGGGTGTCGCGGGGGTTCCTCCGGCCGCCTCCCCTACGGTATTGAAACGTCCCCCCCTCTGGTACCCCGTTGGTCGAGCCCCTAAAATTTTTTCTTTTACTATTTGTAATAAGCTTTATACGCTGATTCCAAATATGTAATTGGTTTTTCTTTAAGTGTCGTACTTTTTGAGATATTTACTTTATGAAAAAAATGTTTGTTATTTCTTTTTTTTACATTTTTGTAATAAGCTTTATACGCTGATTCCAAATATGTAATTTGTTTTTTCATTGTAAGTGTCGTTAAAAAACCTTTTTGTTTTGTCAGAGAATTTCATTTTTAGAAACATATTTAACAAAAATGTGATTTTTTAAAATTATTTTAAAAATACTTCGAACTTTGATCAATGTCCGTTACCATGAAAATTCATTGTTGATATCATATGGTAGCAATATATTAAAAAAAAAAAAATCAAAACTGACCCAAGCGTAAAACAGAAAATGTTTTTTTGTGGAAAATAATTTTTAGCCTATTAAGCTTGGGGTAAGTCTTAGTGCAGTGTCTATAGAATTTAATATTTAGTGTTTAACATGTGTTTCTAAAATGTAAAATGTTTTTCCAAAAAATTTAATTTTAAGTTTAATAATTTTAATTTCTTATCGCCGAAAATTTCTTAACAAATAATAACTATATATTTTATATGTAAATTCATTATTATTATTATTATTATTATTATTATTATTATTATTATTATTATTATTATTATTATTATTATTATTATTATTATTATTATTATTATTATTATTATTATTTTTATTATTATTGATTATTATTATTTATTATTATTATTATTATTATTATTATTATTATTATTATTATTATTATTATTATTATTATTATTATTATTATTATTATTATTATTATTATTATTATTATTATGCTGTTGTTATTTTTTTATTATCAGTTATTACTTCTATTTATATTTTTTATAGTTTTTTTTTGTTTTGTTTTTTTGTGTTATTGCCTTCCTGTCATTTTGTCCCGCAATCTTGTTGTGAATAATATGAAAACTTCACCATCTTTAACTTCCTGTGCAGGACCAGATCTTTCAACTGGTGATCCCTACGTGTGATAACGCCCGAATTGCACTGACGCCTTCTTCAAGTTACATCTCTCCTTCAAGGCCTTCAAGAGGTTTCCTACAGCTGTCATCGTGTCTCCTCAAGCCTTCTACTGGCTCCTAGTTCCAAGCTGCTGATATTTTTAGTCACCATTATTATTATTATTTTTGATTTTTTTTTTTAAAACGGGGGCTTGCTAGTTTTTTTAGCTCATTAAGCGTGGGGTAAGTCTTAGTGCAATGTTTATAGAATTTAATATTTAGTGTTTAACATGTGTTTCTAAAATGTAAAGTGTTTTTCCTAAAAATAATATATATATATTTTTAAATTAAAGTATCTTGTGTGTCATAATTTTAGAAGTGAAAAATTTCAGTTACCATAGTTTATAAAATATATATAGTAATATTATTTTTAGAATAGCTTTAATTTTAAGTTTAATAATTTTACTTTCGTACACCCCCTATCACCAAAAATTTCTTAGCAAATAATAACTTTATATATTTTATATGTAAATTCATTATTATTTTATTATTATTATTATTATTATTATTATTATTATTATTATTATTATTATTATTATTATTATTATTATTATTATTATTATTATTATTATTATTATTATTATTATTATTATTAGTTTTTGTTGTTATTTTATATCCAGTTATTATCTTACATTTATATTTTTTTTATATAGGTTTTTGGTGTTATTGTCTTCCTTGCCATTTTGTCTCGAAATCTTTTGAATAAAGTGAAAACTTCACCATCTTTAACTTCCTGTGTAGGACCAGATCCTTCGGTAGATAAGAGTAAGGTTATGGTTGAGAGTGAGGACAGTCCTCGGTGTGAAGTTATGTTAGATGTTAGATGTTATGTTAGTAGCAGCTGGAACAATTATCTAAGCTTAAATATTTAAGATATATGTCGGATGAAAAGGGAAGGGATGATTCGGAATGTAGTAGGAAAGTTGTGAATGGTAGAAAGGTGGCTCGTGCAATTAAATCGTTGGTGGATGTAAAGGGACTAAGTCTTGAGTGCGGCTAGGGTCTTTACATGAGGATTGTTGCTACCTGTGTTATTGAATTAAGTAAGTAAGACTATGGTCTGGAATAAGAAGTATAGATTTAAAGTTCAATGTGTTCAGATGGACAATCCTAGGGGCGTGCTAGGTGTGAGAAGAATTGATAAAATGAGGAATGAACGTATTAGAGAGTTGTGTGGTGTGAAGAAATGGATAAATGAGAGAATAAATGAAAGTACCTTGAGATGGTTTGATCATGTGGAAAGGATGGATGATTGTCAT
>JABUQX010022544.1:0-7500 GCA_015478945.1 Trachelipus rathkii | reverse complement strand
ATTGTATATATTGTATGTAGGTATATGAGTGTTATTTATATATATATATATTATTATTATTATTATTACCCCTTCCCCCCTTTTCCCCATGTTCCTTTATGTATATATTTACATATGTGTGCACCGTAGGTGCACACAGACGAGTGTATGTTGATGACGCAGTCATCAACATTACACGAGTTGTTCATTACACACAGATGCATTCACATTCACACACACACACACACACACACACACACACACACACACACACACACAACACCACACACACACACACACGTTACCCCTCCCCCTTTCTCTATCCCCTCCATCTCTTTACCCCACCCCGCTATCTCTTTTCTCTTCGTTGTTGCCATGACTACATCATCATTGCCCCTACCCCCCTTTTGTTCTCTCTCGCACACACACCCCTACCCCCCTTTTGTTCTCTCTCTCTTTCGCACACACACACTTACGTTTCCGCGCGCGCCCGTTTTTCGCCCCGCCGCCACTGCCCCGCAGCCTTCGCACCGATCCGCTTTCCTCCCTCCGCCACCTCCGCGGTCGCTGCCACCGGTTTCGCGCGTTGGTATACTCGTTTCGTCTTTCGTTCGCATCGTCATTGAGGAGATAGGGGTTTTTTTCTCTACCCCTACTTTCCCCCATTCTCTTAACTCCCACTTGCGATTTATAAAATTGGACAGGATAGGAACTCGAATCCCGTCCTTACGGCTGCTCCAGCACGGTGATCGGCAGGTAAGTCTAGGACTTAACTGACCGTGCTATGCGGCCTTCCAGTCCTAATTCTGAATTCCATCTTTTTATACAGACTTGGAACGGCAAAGTGTGTATTTAAAATACGAAATAATGAATAAAAATTTTCTTTCCCATGCATGCTTTGGGAACTTCAAGGTGAATTAGGCTAATGAGGTTTGTGGTCAAAAGGGATTAAATCGGAGAAAAGTTAATCCCTTTTAGTTCACGGTTAATTACCTTTCGTCCGATATTCTGACCGATAAGATTACGCCCTGGGCTATAAAAGAAAGACGATTTCTTGACAAATTAAACTCTACTATTATTATATATATATATATATTTATATAATATATATATATATATATATATATATATATATATATAATATATATATTATTATATATATAATACTATATATATATATATATATATATATATATATATATATATTAAATATAATTATTACTGCCCTGTCTTATTATATATATTTTACTTATTATATATATATATATATATATAATTATATAATATATATATATTATATATATATATATATATTATTATATAGTATATATATATATATATTACTGCCCTGTCTTATTATAATTTATTATATATATAGATATATATATATATACTATATATTATATATATAATATATATATAGTATATAATATATATATATTATATATATATATATTTATATATATATTTATTATATTATTATTATTATTATTATTATTATTATTATTATTATTCATTATTATTATATTATTATTATTATTATTATTATATTATTATTTATTATTATTATTTTATTATTATTATTATTATTATTATTATTATAATATGTTTTTAATCACAAGGTACGAAAGTGTTTTAACTCTGTTCTTCTTCTTCTTCTTCGATCCATTTTTCCATTCTTCTCTTCTTCGATCCATTTTCCATTCTTCTTCTTCTTCATTTTTTTCTTCTTCTTCTTCATCATCACAAAATCCACAGCAAAAACAGCAACAGTCACAAAGGCAAACAATAACAACAGCAGCAACAACAACAGCATCCAACAACAAACAGCAACAACAACAACAAACACAGCATTTCAACAACAACAACAAAAAGAACAACATGAAAGCAGCTATCACCCCAAAAAAGCTATGAAAGTGTTTGAACCAGGAGTCACATGAGGTCATAATGCATCGATGCCATCGAAGCGAGGATTGCAATATTGCAACACCAACGCACACCACACACACACAACACAACACACACACACACAAACACACACACACTCACACACACACAAACACACACACACCCACACACACACGCGACACACCACAACACACACACACGGCACACTATTTAATTACTGGTTATTATATTTTATTATTTTATTCATTATTATTATTAATTATTATTATTATATATTATTATTATTATTAATATTACTGTTAATCATTATTATTTATATAAGTTGAAAACGCACGTCGTAATAGAAATCAAATTATTATTATTTTTACTCATTGAGCAGATCGTAAAAACATACGTTTTCGCCTTACCTTGCGAGTTGGACGACTGTAAAACCTACCTCAAGTTCAACGCCTCACTTGTGGTTGGATCGAGAATTATAGAATGGTCCCGTGATTGGGACGTCAGCCTTATCTCTATTACCCCTACATTGTTGTTTTGGCGAGAATTATATACGATCCCTTGTGAGTCTAATCTCGTTACAACTATAGTCGCTTTAGCTGTCAAGCTGTGAAGAAGTTCTCTACTCTATCTTAAAAGTGTTCCATTTCCAGAAAGAACACATTATGATTCGTCTTAATAGGTATACTTCCGTACAAGACATCATTCAGTGGGAAGTTAAGATGCAGGGATGTGGAGTTGCATTCTTATATAAAAGAAACCCTAATGGAACTGAATTTTTCACGTGTGTTAGTAATTCATCACATTACAACACACGACGTGTTTTCATGAGTCCCGATGAATTACTGTGTATATGTAATCACATAGAGGTGTTGTCTTTGTGAATACTCATTAACCCTGGTGCGGTATTAAACTACTCGAAAACAGTTATCAGCCAGAGCAAAGGAGCAAAGGAAAAACAGCTTACTCTAACCTTCTCTTAAAAAAAAAAAAAAAAACACTGTTAAAACACAATATGCGTGGAAGTTAGACTATGGAAAGGAACTAGTTTGGTTTAAGACGAGCATCATTGAAGTACCTCTCACGGATTTACAATCGTCAGGATACAGCAGTGAAGTATATGCAAGAGGTGGGCAAGACGGGTGATAAGGCATATTATGAAGAGAGGTGACAGTGATTGTATAATCTACACTATGAATTAACAGTCGTTCATTATATGTTATTACCAGGAATACTATACCATTCAAGGAAAATGATGGTTGATGATCTAGAAACTGTCTATTAACGCATTCCTAGGACACTAATCGATGTACAGAAATTTCATACATCTTCTTAAAACGATGCGGCTGAAGCATCTATGCTACCAGATCCAGAGCCAAACATACTATGATATTCTTGGAGCAGGGAGCTCTTTACATATGTGCTTTCGGATGGCAATCGGTGAGACACATAGCTACATGATAGACAACGATATAAATGACTGGCATATTTGTAAAGATTTACAGAGTATTAATCTTGAGTCTTCGTGAAGTTTCTGTGAATGTCTATATCAGTGTTATATACCCTTATAAATATTTTTAATATTATTGTAAATGTAATTAATGTTAAAATATTTAATATTCTGCTGAGTATATTTATGTTCAAAATATCGTAGGTCTGTGATTTATTAAAGTTCTAGGGATGTAGTAAAGCGTTTTAAGCTGACAGTTGGTGCCTTTAACATCGTCAAGATAACGTCGTTATATATATAGATATATATATATATATATATATATATATATATAATATATAATATATATATATATATATATATATATATATAATATATATATATATATATATATAATATATATATATATATATATATATATATATATATATATATATATATATATATGCTCTCACCATAGCTTCGAAAGTTGCATTGTACATCGAGCACGCTACGAGCATGGATGTGGGTAAATTCATGTTCTTCAGCCCTGCTACATGCATGGTGGCGGGTCCCACAGGCTGCGGGAAAACCTTTCTGCTGTTAAACATATTAAAGGATGGTGGAATTTTTGAGCATACACCTGTGAAAATAATCTGGTGCTATAGTGTATTCCAGGAGAAGTTTAATGAATATAATAATATAGTAGAATTCCATGAAGGTGTATACGATATTAAATCATTGGAAAATGTACAAGGTCATAAAGTTATAGTTCTGGACGACATGGCTGCACATTTTAAACGAAGATATGCTGCAGACGTTTACGGAATTGTATTCCCATCTTTAAATATATCTGTTTTTTCATTACACAGCAACATTTTTTCATTCAAAGCAGGCATAATGAGGACTGTTTCTTTTAAAACACTCAGTATCTGATCCATGTTTTAGGTCAAAAAGAGATATGAGTTCAGGTCAATTTTACATGGCGTCGCAGATGTTTCCCGTCACAGCAAGAAGAGTTCTTTTGAAAGATATATAAAGAAAGTTCTTCGGACCGTACGGATTACTTGCTAGTGTGAACTTTCATCCTAGGAAACACGCAATAGAGTCCTAGCTCCGCACTAACATTCTAACGCATGGAGATAGAAAACTGCTGTACCATTCCTGATAATAGAGTAGTTTAGTTGTAAAGTATTTACCTCTTATAAAAAGATTTAAAAAAAAGCTTGAAACGGGACTGAAAAGCGCAAAATAATCACTGTGATGATGAGAAGTTCAATCCAGTTGTGTATGTGAACTGCATGCTCTAAATTCTTATTAAAGGGGAATGTTCTTAAACAGGCCCAGAAGCTAAAGCTGCGTCGACATAGAAACACCATTAAAAAACTCTCCCGTAACATAAAGCAATCTGAAAATAAAAAGAAGGTGTTGCAGAAGAGGGGGTGGTGTATTTCCTGCCTCTTACTTTCTCAGTTACTTGCTTTCCTCTTGTTTTACAAGTGGCATATCTTCATTAATGAAGAAGGTCCGCTTGTATTACCGCTTTAACGAGTAATGAGGAAAATGAAATGTAAATACTACTTCATCGTTGCAGAGAGCCCACACTCAGCCTACACAACCACTGCCTTACGGGGTGTCGTCCTCACTACAATTTCTACCCCGAAATCATCAGCATCATTTCTCTCTAGAGAATCATCAACCTTTGAGTCCTTCACAAATTCAGCAGCCAGCTCTGCCTTACAGCTTGATCGACCCTAAAGTTGAACAGATAAGCAATTACGAGCAAGAGGTGTATCGGATATTAAATTCAGACATTAACATCCATGAGAAGCGTATCTTATACCAAGATGCAATGCAGAAATTATTAAGTCTCAAGGATTTGCATCTAAAGGGACCACTAAATAAGTCTGACGTACAGGAAACAATTTTGCCACAAGAAGTAAAACCTGAGATGAAGATCGAAGACAGCTTAAGAAATATCCTAGAGGAGAGCTTGCCAGCCAGGGCTCGCAGATCAGGTCTAACTCTCTATAATATTTTAAAAGAACAAATAGCTTGGAATGAGTTAGGTCAAATCATTATTGATGATGAGATAGTTAAAGGGTCAAACATTGTGGATTTAATAGCTGATCTCTCACGCGATTGGAAGAAGAGCGCTGTAACAGGATGGCCTACAATCAAGCAAGAGCTTCAGACTATAAATTTTCCACGCTCTTTAATCTTGAACACACGAATTAGCAGACTTGGATCGATATTCCTAAAACGCCGAAGGCCGATTCTAGTCCTTTCAGGCACATTGTCCTAACGCATTCAGCAATAATTCACAGGACGTGGTTAAAGGAGGCAATTAAGAAAAAAGCCGTTACAGCAATCTTTAAATGGATAAATTCATAGTCAACGCTGTGAGTGTTGAATTTTAATATTATTAATTCAATTATATATATAATATAACATATATATATATATATATATATATATATATATATATATATATATCAATATATAATATATATATATTATTATATAATATATATATATATATATATATATATATATATATATATATATATATATAATCTTGTTCATTGTTCTTAATTGCTCAGCTTGGACATGAATAAATAAATTCATACATATTAAATCACTATGTTATTATATTTCATTTTACCATATAATATAATATATGATATATATATATATATATATAATATATATTATATTATATATATATAATACTACTTATATATATATATATATATATATATTATTATTTTCATATTTACCTATATATATATATATATATAAAATGTTTTTACTCATGCCAGTAGACACCATGGAGGCTAAGGAGGTGGTTGATAAGTATTATTACGATGTGAAGGAGCCTAATAGCTATGGTGGATTCACAAGGTTTGCCTCGAGGTTTCCGGACATTGGCCGGAAAGAGTTGAAAGCATATCTAGAAGGTGAGGAGGCTTTCACTCTACATAAACCTGTTCGCAGAAAATTTCCTACCCGGAAAACCGTAGCCCCCTGTCTCGATAGCGTGTGGCAGCTGGATTTATCCGAGATGGTTAAATACAGCTCGTACAACGATGGATATCAATACATACTTTTTACCATTGATGTGTATTCTAGATATTTATGGTTAAAACCTTTAAAAGATAAAAAGTCAGGTACTGTATCTGACGCATTGAGAGAAATTATAGAGGGTGACAGGCGATGGCCAAGAATGCTGTGGACTGACCAAGGCAGTGAGTTTCTAGGTCGTGAATTTCAAGAATTAGTTAAAGAGCACGACATGGGGTATTACAATACATTCTCAGTGAATAAAGCAGCTATAGTTGAACGAGTACAGCGTACTATCAAGGAGAAAATGCACCGGTACTTTACCCGCATGAACACTTTTAAGTATATTGACATACTACAAGACCTTGCTCATTCTTATAATAGATCGTTCCATAGAACTATAAAATCTACCCCTCTAGAAATGTCGGAAATAAAGCCTACGATGGTGGAACATTCACAACGGAGAGTCAGGAAAATAAAGGATAATTCAGGTGTGTGCTTAGGCGATTATGTACGAGTCTCCAGACAGGCGGAAAGGTTTAGGAAAGGCTACGAGTCAGGGTGGTCTACAGAGGTTTTCAAAGTTCACAATATTCGAGACTTCCCCTACGATGGCTTAAAATTATATTATTTGGAGGATTTATACGGTGAAAAGATAAAAGGAGGTTTTTATAAACAGGAAATACAAAAAATACGCTTCAATCCTGAAAGTAATGTGTATAAAATTGAAAAGATATTAGAGTTCGTAAAGAGAACAGGGGCGAATATAACATCAGTACTTTGGTTAAAATGGGTAGGGATATCTGGCAAGTTTAAACTGCATATATAAAAGCCAAGTGAAATTAAGAATCATTAAGCAGTATTCATTGAGACCATGGCGAGTACGGATCACTTCTAACCTAACTGATGACAGCTATCGGCATATCGAATGAACTTAACATCGCCTTATAAGAATCTGTCAGATTGGCGAATGATTTACTGAACCGGTTGCAATTGAAAGAGAACGTTTATCTGAAGTCGGGCTGTGTGAAGTGATATTAAATACAGATGTGGAAAATGTCCCGCATTAAATCCTTTACTGGATGAATGTTGTTACAGAAGTGTAGTTGTGTTGAACTCCTCTC
>JABUQX010022543.1:40000-42560 GCA_015478945.1 Trachelipus rathkii | reverse complement strand
TACATCACTTTGTTAAATCCCGATTTCGGGGAATTAATAAACGGCGCTGCGCGGAGAACTTTGTTTCCAAAACAAATCGTTTTTCCAAAACATGTGTCGGAAATGGCTTGCCAAAATTTTTTAATACTTTTAGTTAACTTTATATTAAGGATACTAATATATCGTAATCATTTCATAAAATATGATACATATTAGCCTAAGTATAAGAGATTGTTTACAATTGTCGCTGATCCGACGGGCGCGGCTTCGCCGTTTTCCAGGTACTCAAATTCCTGTTCACTAATTGGTTAATGTAAATTTTTTTCTCAATTCGGAAGCGTTCGAGTCGCATATTGCACACGGGCTCGCAGTCCGGGCTTCTGAAATGCAGCTTAAATTTATTATAATTTACAGTTTACTAAACACAGTTTTAAAGCGCGAATTTACGTACACTTACGGCTTTAACTGCGCGTAAACTGAAGAGCCATTGAGATGCCGCTCTAGAACTCATGAGTGTGAAGATAAACTTCGTGTATGCAGTTAGAAGTCCTAAGATAAGAACTCGCTTACAAACGGTTGTAGGAGTGTACATGTAGATTTAAGAGGCTTTCTCAACATACGGTTTTGATCACGCTAACTCATTTTCAAAGAAGACTTAAAAAACATTAAATAATGAAAAGAACTTTTATTGAACTTTTTCAGTTAATTAAGTTCTCGATTAATCTGCGCACCACGACCACAGTCCAAATTGTCATTTGCGTCCTTAACTTTACATTGTTTTGACTTTCAATCACCAATGTGTTTATTAACCACACCCAAATAACACATTCTATTAAAACTTACTTTCACAGTAAAAGCGCTGTCTCTAATAAACCAAAAAAAAAATAATACTTTAATAACTAAGTAAAAATATCATGCAGATATACAATAATCGCCACTAAAACCCCCCTACTGAAGTACGCCGTAAGACATTAAATGTCATTATATGATTTAATAACACATTAGATGATAATCGAAAGAAGAAACGCCAAAAATTCTTAGAGTAAAACTGAAATAAACCAAGAAATCCTTAATGACGTCACTTTTAGAAAGAAAAAGATGAGTTTCGGAAAAAGATTTAAGAAACCATAAGAAAAGGATAGATATATATGAAATACATCTAAAGTTAAGTCAATAATTACTTCCAATCTATTCTTTCTGTTATTGCGGACAGAAAGACAACAAAATAAAAAAATTCAGAGTCAAACAAGAGTGGAAGAAGGATCGGGAATGTTTTGTTGATTCATTATTGTCCCCTAATAATGGCAACAATGCTGATTTAAGCGAAACCAATTTTTCAGGATTTAAAAAAAACGGTAATGTCAAGAAGTTTTAAATTGTTTTAGATATTTTTAGTTCCAGTATTAAAGGCCGTATACCAATATATACTATACCTCATAACTTACTGTATATATATAAATACTATATATTATATATATATATATATATATATATATATAACTATAACTATATATATATATACTACTAACTACAATATATAATAAAATATATAATTATATATATATTATACTAGATAATATATATATATAATATAATATATATATTATCATATACAGCTGGCGATCCAGAATTTTTTTCGGAGAAGGCATTGCCAAACAGAAAAATCGCTCTTTATATTTATTAATATTATATATAATTTATATTATATATATATATACTATATATATATAATATAATTATATATGTATATATACTTTCTACCTAAAATCACAGACTATAATTGTAATGCGAGAAATTATATACTATAAAGCACATGGAAAAAAGGCAAAATAATTGAATTCCTAAGAACAAAATTGGGAAAAGATTGATGAAATCCTGCTAATATCATAAACCTTACCTAACTTGTTAAATTTAATCGCCTGACATGGGAGTGAGCGAAGTCTGAGATGACATCTTCAGTTTTATTTCCAATATTTTCGATGTATGTTAGAGGAGGCAAGTCCAATAAGTCTTTCATCCTCCATTAGTATTTCTCAAGTAGGTTTTCAGGAGGTCTTAATGTTGAAAAGCTTCATTCTACTGAAGCAGTAGACACGTAAAATTGCCAGTATTTTTTGCAACAAGAATGTAAATATTTGGAAAATGTGGACTCGCGAACAAGAATATCATCTATTGTGCGTTTCCTTGGGCACCTGTGTTGTCGATTGCACATTTCTAACTATCCATAAATCCATTCTGCTTTTACTAAATCTTCATTTGGGCTTTCGCAGATCTTCCTTGCTAAAATATATAACACAATCTTTATCTTCATATGAGGCAAATTCACATCGTTCCGAGACGTATGCAAGGAAAATTTAATAATACCTCTCTAAGTAATGGCTAGATATTAAATCATCAAAAATGGTATAAAAGATGGGTGTGCGATTAATAGGTCTGTGATCGAAAGTTAGAATTGGGCTCTGTATTCTTTGGAATTTGTTAATCTTGTACATAATTTAAATACTCAGTTCAATTTCAGAATGAGCTTACACATTCGCAAATTTCAGCTGAAAATTTCTAATGTTGCATTTTCTCTCTCTGA
>JABUQX010022543.1:0-25000 GCA_015478945.1 Trachelipus rathkii | reverse complement strand
TAGCAGATATATTACTAAACAATGGTTTAAAAAGCGATAGCTGAAAATATTTTATTTATGATATACTAATACAAAGGGTATTGGGGGGAGAGAGTCAATTAATGCAAGTTAAAAAAAATTGTGATAGCGTTTTAATTTTTCATCCAATCAGTAAGAAATTTTCAGAACATATATAATTGGGGAAGATATACATTTTTTATTTAGATAAGTGTTTTGTATACAAAAGTGTTTTGCTGCTAGCAGCTCACTGGAAAATTTGAATTTTGATTGAACGAATTCTGTTAATTTGCTGTCATAATAATTTTTCAGAGGTGAGAAACAGGTCACATCTAGTGGTTGCAAGAAATCAGTACAATGTACTGGTAATCTCATGAGTTATGTTTTTTTTCGGCAAGTTCTATTGTTAAATGGATGTATGGCTCAAATTACCATCTAATTTTACTAGCAAAGGTCAGTCAGTGACTTGTTTGACAAAGTTTTCAAAACATTCTTCAAACACTTCTGCTGTCATCCACCCTTTTTGAGTTGTATGATAACAAGTGTTTTCCAACATACATTTTACTTCACTAATCCACCCTTTCATTCTCCTACTACCTTTAAAAACAATCATTGGATGCAGAGATTTACCAGCTGCAGAACAACATGCCAGGAATGTTATATTCTCTTTTCCACATCCATAAGTTACTCTAATTGTCTTCTTGCCTACTGTGCCAGTCACATTTCTTTTGCTTGGGTCTAGGCAAAACCCAGTCTCATCTACATTCCAAATACATTCAGGCCTATCCTTGATTCCAAGTTCTTCCATCTTCTCCATTTTCTCAATGACTTTCCATTTATCATATCTCTTAGAGCTGCCTTAGGGGGAACATTTTTTGGGGCTTTTGTGAAGAAATATTGTTTTTGTTTTTTAATGATTAGCATAGCTTACTTAATGTCTGTAAGATATTAAATATATATATTTATATATATATATATATATATAATATATATATATATATAATTATATATATTATTAATATATATATATATATATATTTATATATATATATATAATATATATATATATATATAGTATATATTTATATATATATATAATATAATAATATATATAGAATATTATATATATATATATATATATATATATATATATAATAATATATATGATTAATATATATATATATATTATAGTATATATATATATGGTAGGATACTGCTAGACAGCGACCCAGCACATTTTGAGCACTGAGAATTTTTCTAAGTTGCAAAAAAATTTCTGAAGTTCAGAAAAGTTAAGTTAAGTTAAGTTTTTTAAGAAAATTCTTTAGTGGCAAGCTTCTTGGAATTATGCCAGAAGCTTGCCAGTAAACAATTTTCTTAAAAAACCCTAACTTACTAAACTTTTTCTCGACTTAGAAATTTTTTGAACTTAGAAAATTTTCGGTCTCAAAATGTGTGGGTCTATTGCAGTATTTACATATATATATATATAAGTATTATATATTATATATATAAATAATATATATAGATATATACTATATTATATATATACTATATATATATATATATATATATATATATATATACGGTATATTATTATATATATATATATATATATATTATATAATATAGATATTATATATTATATATATTACACCTACTAAACCATAATATGATATATATAGCTATAATATATATATATATATATATATATTATTATATATTATATTATATATTATACTATATATATATATATTATTAATAATTAGATATATATATATATATATATAACTACAACTAACTATACCACCTATATTATTAATAAAAACTTTCAATAAACTTATATTTTTTAATTAATCATCTAACCAATTATATAATTTAACATAAGAATTACTATTTATATAACAATAAAGATTTAATATAATATAATACTATATAGGTCATATTTCCATTTTTTTAATTCATATAGGAGTTAAAAATGGAAATACCATTTTAAAAATTGAACAGAGTAAAAATGGAACATTTGGTATTTCCATTTTTACTCCAGAATTTAAAACACCCACAGAAAAAAAGGAATGACCCCCCAAATTTGTAGGGGAAGGCAAGGCAACTAGACCTCTTATTGGTCACTTATAGATACCCCTACTGTTCCATTTTTACTCAGAGATTTCTGAAATTCTAACAATTTTGGCTCCTACAGACCCTTAGTTGTCAGAGTCAAACTCTTAATGTTTCAATTACATTTTCACAGTATATGACATTAGAGGGCAATACTTATACATGGGTACATAAAATTGGATGGTACTAATATATATTATAGTATAAGGATTCGCCTATTTGAAGTATATCTTACTTTTCAAATAAGTTGTTTACTTCAATTTTTATAGGGCTGTTCCTTTTTTACTCCAGACTTGGAGTATATCCATTTTTACCCGACCTGACTATATATAGCTACCGTATATATATATATATATATATATATATTATAATATAATATATATATATATATACTATATATTATATATATATATATTATATATATCTATATATATATATATATATATATATATATATATATATATATTATATATATATATATTATAATATATCACAATTAATTTAGACAGTATTTTGTTTAAAATCTCAAAAATGGAAAAATCATGAACATAATCAGCCATAATTCTAATGATAAATTATAATGTGCAAAAAGTTGTTTATATTTACACCTTTCTTCAAAATACCCAAAAACTACTCATGGTTCATATTAGCATAAGGAAATTCCATTGAATGTCAGGAAAATTAAAATCCTCATTATGACTACCTTTTTCTTTACTGTTGCATGCTGTCTTCAATTCTTTCATCTTTGCCATGTCTAATTCTTGACTCTGGCCAGGAGGTCTAAAAAATGCCCCTATTCTATATGATTTATTGTACACTGAGGATCTACCCAAACAGATCCAATATCATGATGTAGTTTTTATAAATCTAGTCATTAATACAAAGTGAATAATTGCTTTAAACATAAGGCGCCCACACCACCTCACCCTAATCTTGTCCTTTTTGCTGGTATAAATTAGTCAATGATTCGTCTATTTCATATTCCTGAAAGGAGTCTATACAATTATTCATTAACCCATGCTTCTAATAGATGGCACAAATATGTCTAGATTTCATTGTATGGTATAAGCTAATGCAGCTCATCTTTTTTCATTTCTAAGGCTAAAATGAAGATTTGCTGTAAAAGCAATCTTGATATTCAAAATTGTTATATCTTTATTGCTGATCTCATTAATATTGAGCCTTTAAAAACACCAGTTTTACTTTATCTAAACTACCTATTACCAGTTGCATTCCTTTATGTCATATCCAGATTTAGCCCATCACCCCTAACATTTACCTAGTTTTTTGTATAAACAGCTCAACTGGTACTGAAAAGCCAACAACCTTTACGACTCAAACGGGATATTTCTGTATTACTTTACCTGCAGACAATTTCCAGCTTTGTCAGAACTTTCTCACAAAATCCAAAAACTAATATTTTCTGAAAGAACAATAATTTCCTAACCCTTTCATTTACACCTAAACCCCTACTCCCCCCATTCCTGACCTGCACCTAAACTAGGTAAAATCCCAGAAATCATGCACCTTCATCCACTTAGCTTTCATCTCTGAATCAACCTTCCTACTAATCTGCTATTAATTCTTCTGACCTTCTATGTGCTATATCATTTGTACCCACATCCCCAATCAACATTTGAATCAACATTTGTAAAATCAAATCTCTCTCTCTATCCTATCCACAATATCACTCACTCTGGCACCTGGATAACGATACTCTCACTTCGTTCCTTTTTATCCTTATTTGAAAGTCCTATCAAGTGATCGTATCTTAGTCTCTGCCAATTAGCAACCTTAGTCTTCCCTTTTAGAAAACTCAAACACATTACCATTGGCCTCTTCTTATCCTCCATCGTGAGGACAGTCAGAAACCGGTTACTGCAGCGGTCACAGGCTGACGCTGACTGTCGAGATTCCCTAATATTTATTATTTCTACTTTTCTACAAATTCTCCCATTCATCTGCTGG
The DNA here is from genome assembly GCA_015478945.1 of Trachelipus rathkii. NCBI lineage: Eukaryota > Metazoa > Arthropoda > Malacostraca > Isopoda > Trachelipodidae > Trachelipus > Trachelipus rathkii. The sequence continues at coordinate 20,917 of JABUQX010022543.1, read as the reverse complement.
CGAAGGAGGAGATTGTTTGAGTGTGTGGTGCATCGGGTTGAAGCATGGAGAGCGGTGGATGGGGTGCTTGAGTTTTTGGCAAAGAATTTTGTGCTATCATGTCTTGGTGTATGTATATGGGTTTGGGTAGTATTTTGGTTTCTTTGTGTAAGTGTTGTTGTGGTGTATGTTGTGGTGGTGTAGTTGATGGGCATCCTGTTATGATTAGTGCTTTTTTTTGTGTTGTTTGGAGTTTCTTTGTTTTTGATCAGAAGTGGGTGGTTTGCCAAGCTTGGAGAGTGTAGTTTAGAGTTAACAAATTGTATTGTTTTGGCATATGGTTGTGACGTCTGTCTTGTTTGTCGAAGGTCTGTGAGCTACTATTGAAATCTATGTGTCGAGTGTGTTTTGTTAAAGTGAGATGAGGTCACCAAGTTTACTCGAGATTCTTCGGGGTATATATACTATATTATATATATATATAATATATTATATATATTTTATAATATATATATACATCACTATATACTATATATATCTACTATTATCCATATACTATCAAATAAAAGTGATAGCATTGTGTGGTTAGGTAATAGGTATATTATTTGTTATGATTTAGGAAGTGAGTAACATGATGATAATTATTCAAAATATGATTTTGCCAGTTTGTTTTATATAATAATGTTCAATAGCTAACATTATATACAACATTTGAAAAATTTCTAAATTCATGGCTTGATTGCAGCATTGAATTTTTTAAGTTGGGACATTAAATTTTTAGTATCTATAAAAAAAATTTCATGCTTCAAGGATGATAGCAAAACACAATTATAAATTATTTTTTTAACTTGGCAAACAAATAAGTAAAAAAAAAAAAATTTGAGGTGCCTGTGACTTCCAATATGACAAAAATTTAGGTTATCGTATTTTTCCAACTAAGACTTTGAATAAAGTAGTTTGTTTTAGATCTTTCAACCTCGGAGTAATTCTGAAATTTGAAAATAAGAGATGGTATAAAGCGATATGGCCCAGTCAGAAACAGGCCTCAATTCAATCCTCGCGTTCAACAATTCAAATAAAAAGAAAAGACTGTCGAATAGTACCAAAGTAACTAAAGTCATCAAGTGTAGATAAGGACCAACTCATTTTTAAAAAAAAAGAAATACTAACACAACTGCTTACATACAAATATTTTAATAAATATATATATATATATATATATATATATATATATATATAGTATACTATATATATATATTATATATATATATAATAAGATATATATATATAGACTATATATATATATAATGATATATATATTATATATATATATATATATATATAATATATATATTTTTTTTCAGCATTTAATATATTCAAAATGAATGAATGCTCATTATAGTCAAAGGTGTTTTTTCAATTTCGTAAGTCGGGGGAAAAAAGTAGAATTTTAAAATGATTAGGCTAACTTAAATTACACCTTATTTAAAAAAAAATATATAACACTACTAATTGCTCTTCAATTGAAATGTACTGATCAGAATTTGAAAGTCACATCAGAGAGCACATCAGGAAACTTATCTGATAACTATAGTGGAGTTATATATACTATATATATATATATAATATATAGTATATAATATATATATATATATATTATATATATATAATATAATATATATATATATATTATATAATTATATATACGTATAAATATAGGTATATATATTATATATATATATATATATATAATATATATATATATATGATATATATATATATATATATATATATAGTATATATATATATATATATATAACTATACTTATACTAATTATAATATATATTTTCTGTTCTAAATGGTTTACTTGAATTTTAAATGTAGGTTATATATATTTCTTTTAGTGCATTGAATTTAGGTGTCTGCAAATTCTTTTACTGTTATCTCCCCTTCTAGTCTACCCAATTTGAGTTGTCTATCATCTATCTTTGTTTTTTCCATAACTTTTATTAATTTTCTTATATCTTTAGTGATCCCACCTTTCATTTTTTTTCCAACACACTAACCTGATAATTGACCTCTTGTCTTGTTTGGTTGTCCCAGCCATTATTGAAGTTGTTCCCACCCCTGACGCCTATATTCTTGTCTTTTTCTCTCTTGGTCTAAAATTCCCTTTTCCCATTATAATAATTTCTTTTCGATGATATAGTCAGTTCTTCTATAGGATCTTGCATCTAGTATGATATTTGTTCCCGTTTATTCAGTGTATCTTGAACCCCAATGTACCTAAAGTTCTTGAATTCTTGACTACCTACTTTTAGTCTTTCTTTTAGTTTGTATGAACAGAATAGGAGGAATAGTAGGTGATAGTGAACTAAAAATAAAAAGAAACAGGATAGAAGTAGATTTATTGGTAATGTCATTTTCCTCGCCCAATCCTTAGTTGCATTCACTTATTCAAATTACATCTCTTTATTTCCACAATTATAAGTAAGGAAAAAAAATATATCAAAAATATGTAACTGTGTCCATGGATCATTCTTCATATTGTTTTGAAATTTTAAAAATTTCCCTGACTTTCTTTGGGATATTTTCCTGACTGTTCAGCATATCTTTGAAAACGTTTCCCTGACTTTCCAGAAAGTGTGAACCCTGTTATTTGAAACCCAGTAAGTGTGAATTAGCTAATGAGCAATGTATTATTTTAATATTATCTCTATATTATTTGGGTGTGTATATATTTTACTATGTTGTCCTTTGATGAAGCGAGTGTTTGACAGGGCTCTGGCAAATAGTTGGCAGTAAATCATTTTAAAAAATGTTCCCCAATTGCGAGGATCTTGGTTCCAACCTTTTGATTCAACGATTCAACATGCGAACATACTGAGTTTTTTTTTTTTGCAGTAGTCATTCTATTAGTATAGGCGTGACCACACACAGCATTTAGCAAATCTTTCACTTATGTCTATTGAGATCTTACTGTTTGTTGAATTCAATCTTACCATGATCTATTCTTCTGTTAATTTCCTCTTCGAATCTTCCATTTTCAGTAATCAAGCTTTCCAGATACTTGAACTTGCAAACTTGTTTTTTCAAAGTCCCCGGCCGGGTATCATGATATTGATCATATAAATTTCTTTGTTTTTTGAAATGATAATGACTTCTTTTTTAATCACACCATAGTTTCACTATGCACCAGCATGCGCTATTGCACCAGCTACCTTCCTACAATTCACAACTTCCATACTACATTCTGCATTATTCGTACCCTTTTCATTCACCATATAGCCTAAATATTTAAACTTACATACTTTTTCTAATTGCTTACCTTCCAACATGATTTCATAACAGCAGACTATCTCCTCACTTACTATCATCATCATTACTCTTATCTACAGTACTTTCAAATCACTCCTTTAACACATCTGCCAAATCCCTTAATCAATCCAGCGTGGTGACTTAGAAAAATTCCATTCTCTTCGTAGTCTTCACAGTCATAACACCTTCCCTTACCACCCCCTACGCCTTTAGTTCTTTCATCACCCCATCCCATTTGAAGGTATATATATATATATATATATATATATATATATACTTTATATATTATAGTATATATATATATATATATATATATATATATATATATATATATAGATATATATATATATATATTATATATATATATTAGTATATATATATAAAATCATCGTCATCTCATCTACCCTCTTTGCCCCAAGATTGGGGTAAGGTGCATGACATGCCCCCGGAAACAGAAACAGTAGTAAGAATGTGAAACAAGTCGAAAAGAAACCCCAGCCATACCGCCCCCTTATACCTATTAGTGAGAAGTCGTCGCAGTCAGAAAAAATCCCACCCTTGAGCTTCACGGGACGCGGCGGACCCTCACTATTGGCATATCGTCAGTGTAGGGTTCATCCCTTTGCCCAGGTGGGCCACAACCATACCCCCCCCCCACAAAACCCCGCCATTCACCCCTATTTTAACACCTTTATTCTCGCCTCTGCCAAACTCACATTTCCTTCTTTTCTCCAGCCATTTCCTATACTCAATCACCGAAGATTATCTCTGGGGACTCCAAATTCACCTTTTTTCTTCACTGTCCACTTTTTCATCCGTTAACCAACCAACTATCATTCATCTATTTCCACAAGAACAAACCATCTCAACTACTTTCATAACTCTCTAATACGTTCATTCCTTATTTTATCAATTCTACTCACACCTTGTCCATTTGAACGCATTGAACTTTAGATCTATACCTCTTATTCCAAACCATAATTTCATTGTACTATAAATTAACACAGGTAACAGCCATTACCTCATTGTAAATATCCCGGCGCACTCAAGACTTTAGTCCCTTTACTCCACCAAGGATTTAATTGCACCAGCCACCCTTCCTGCCATTCACAATTTTCCTACGACACTGCATCATCCGTTTCCCTTTTTCATCCAACATATATCCCAAAGATTTAAACTCATGGGACAAATAATGTAGCGGCTCACCATCTAACATAACTTCAAACCAACGATTGTTCTTACTCACAACCATAACCTTACTCTTATCTACGTTTACTTTCAAACCTCTCCTTTTACACACCCTGCCAAATCTCTCTACCAATCCTCTCAAACTCTCTTCAGATTCGCCACACAAAACCTCATCATCCGCATTATAAAGGTTGGGCACCCTTAAACTAGTTTTTCCATGTCTTCCATCATTCTAACACCATCCCCTGCCTACCACACTCCATCCGTCCACCTCTGAGATTCATATCATAACCCCAGTCCAAACCCAGAGAACCCTATTACAATTTGAGAATAAGTAAACCGACACGAGGCCAACAAACACACTTCTACCTGCACTCTACGCTATAATATGATTAAACACAATAGATCGACTTTCGAGACTTTCCATTGTATGAATGAATTATTTATACCACTGACGCGGATCACTATCGTCCATATATTACTTGATGTTCCATGCAGAATAAGGAGAGACCTACCAGCCATTAACACTGCCAGATAGAGATGACACCTAGTTATCCGGCGTATACATACGCTAGGATTTGCTAGTAAGTCCATGTAACAACCTAAATGATGACAAAAGATTTCTCGAAGATACATTTATTTCAAGTGTAAAAGATGTGCATCCACACATCCGTATCTAGGACTCCTAAAACGCACCTGTTAGTTCTTGCATCCAAATCAGTCCTTATTAGTCACTCGAGCGCCGTCGCTGATTCGACAAGCCTGCAGAATAGGACAAACAGCGAGGAAAATAATAAAAAAATAATAGCCCAGCCATTAACTAACGACTACAAATAAAAACAGTATAAAGTCACCCACCAAGATAGGATAATTCTGATAACAGCTGGATATCACCATAATGAGCGCAATAATGGCCACCCCAGGGCACACAAAGAATGAAACAGCAGTAGCGCAGCCATTGCCAATGTAGATTATAAGCCACCGGAGAAAAGGGTGTGCTATGTACTCGTCTCTATACTCAATCCCTCGAGAAAGACCATGTCAGATGATAAACCTAATGCCGGAAGTAAAAGCAGCGTGGGTATTACACAAGCGTATCCGAGCTGTTATAGAAGTGAAAGCTATAACCCAAGAAATGACAAGTACTCCCGGTAAACAACTACCTCAGAGATAGGCACCATTATTGTCGACAAACCCACACATGCGCTTTTGAAAAGCCATCACAGATCGATAAAGTTTGACCACTGCACCGAATCGTAAATCATGGCGGTGAGATAAGCTTCACACAAACTTGACAAATAAAGTTCTAAACCATGTAGCGTCCCCTGAGTGAATCACAACTCACAACTACAATACACAGACATTGCAAACTACCCCCTCATTCCCTACTCGATATTATCCTATTCCACACCTGAAGGCGCACAAGGAACCACATTTCACGCTAAACGACAACTCATATGTTTCAAATGCACCCAAGTGGTGTTCAGTCACAGCGAGCAAATGCAAAATTTGCCCTTTCTAAATATATCCATCACCTGTTATCCTCTTACTCACTTAACAATTATCATTTTATTCACTTGAACATAGTACATAGTGATTACCATTACTGATTCATACAATTCGTCGAAACATAAAGCGTCGTTTAGTCAGAAGGGCAATCACACACGTCATCTGAGGAATGGGGCTAGAGAGGAAATTATTAGTACATTCATGATGCAAAAGCAATAAGTAGATATTCAGGGGCCAAACCAAAGCCCTAATTACGACATCACGACTTTTATCGCCTGATCACAATTTAGACAACGCGAGGACAATGTAATTGGATAGAGAGATATTGAGCAAATTTATTCATCCGAAACAACACACATTAGAAATAAGGATGATGTAGAAGTGATATGATAAGTACGTGTATGATAGATGATAATGTGGATGAAAGAAAGTGGAAGGGATTGAATGGTATAATGAGCATGGATGGGATGGGATATGAACGAGAGGAAACAGGTCATTACTAATATAAAGCCAAATGGGGAAGACAGGAGAATGGTAAAGAATTCGCTAACTTATAATTACTGGCGTTATATACCAAGAATAATGTGTATAGCACCGCAAAAGATATACGGCGTCTATCTATATACACTCACGCGTCGGTGCTCGTCGTTCCTCTCATACTGCGGTGTCATCAAGTCATCGGTATATCTGGCGCTAGCGTCCTCCAGGGACACGGCGTAACCGATGACACACTTATACGCAGCAACCAGCACGATGCAAGAAGAACCGGCGAGGTAAGCCGAACCGGATAACTGAGCAAATAGATAGCGAACCCCGACCTATCGGTTGCTACATACTATCGAAAAGAGAGCGACGGAGCCACTAAGCGTATACAAGCAGGGTAAAATGGGTAGGGAGGGTGAAAATGAACAAAAGAGATAAAAATACAGATTATTAGGCGACAAAATAAAATATAAACTCATAGAATATAACGGACATAAAAGAAGACAATCAGAAAAAGGGGCAAAGAAGTGGAGTTGACCAAGTATGGAGAAAAAAGAAGGGAACGACTAGGAGGGATAATAAACCGGGCGGGAAGTTAGGTAATAAAAAGCCGTACCAGGGAGTTAGTAGGGAAGATAGGGGTAAGAGTAATTATAGGATAATGATACAGTAGGGTGGAGGTCAGAAAGGAATAAGTAAATTAATAATAGGAAATAAGTATAAATAGCAAGATAAGGATATAAAAATATAACAGCTTAAGTTTGAGTACATTAAGATGGGAAACCTAAATATCTAACAACACTAAAATATAATAGTAAATATATTTTAAAAAACTAAGATAATAAATCTGCTGGTTTTAGAAGTGAGCAACAATAAATATATAATAGAAGAAGAGAGAATAGAGATAAAGAGGAGATTGAAGTATAAGATTAGTAAGTTTCTGACTTCCGTATATAATGATATATAAGAAAACAGATAAGCATATGAAGAGTAGATATATTAATAAGATAAAGGAGATTAAATAGTAGAAGAGAAGATAAGATTATAAAAGAGGAGACTAGTAATATATAAAGAAGAAAGATAATATATAAAAAGAGTAATTATATTATAATATTTAGTATATAGTGATATAATTTCATTAATGTCTTTCCCCAAGTTGTAGATACAACAGATTTCGAGAACGTAAGATAACAATTTTTACACATTATCCAGTAGCTCGTTCTAAGTATCTGGACGATCAAAAATCTGTCAAAGTTGATACCAACAGAAATAATCTAGGAGGCAACACAATGCACTTGATTGAGACAACGAGGAGAAAACCAGAAAGAGGAAGAAAGAGAAGCAGCCATAAGGGGAAAAGAGTTCGGACTGAAAAGATAACTTGATAAGAGTAGAAGAAAAAATCAGCATTAAGAAAAATGTAAACAAAAAAAGATGTAAATTATAAGTTATTATCTGCGTTTCAAAACTGAGATATGATACTGACTTCTGTTTCACTCGAACAGAAACTACTGATAAGACTCAGTACCTCACATATCTTTAGAAGAGATTTTAAAAACATATGTGAGGTAATATAGGAAAGTTTTATTTTATTTGACAGTTATATTTCATAAAATATGAAGTAAGTGAGAGAATAACTGTTAAAAAATTGCAAAAAATGGATAAATGCGTGGTCTTATACTGATGGACGGAGAATGAAATAACATCTTTGTAAGAATGAAAGATATTACTATGAGTTGTTAGAGGTTTCAGGAGGAAGAGAGATGTAGTGGAAAGATATATAGCTGGGTTTTTGAGAAGATTTCAGAGACAGGGAGAATGGGACGAAAGAGTTGAATCATGATGTGACTCAGACGAATGACTTAGCACATGTTTTATGATAAGAGTATCAGTAGGAAAATTTTTCGCCAGCTTAATTGGAGAGAGGAGGAGCTGAGCTAGTTTAGTACATGATATGAGGGAAAGCTGTGTCATAGAGATTTATGTGTATATTGAAGAGAGAATATACTTAGAATTTTAATGCTAAGGATGAAAGATATTTAATGAGGATTATGGATAAAGTACAAGAGAGTACGTGTGCGTTTGTAATACTTATATTAGAGAGATGGTCTATCTGAGGGATGATGTTGAGGAGAATGTGTGAGACAGAGATATGTAAGGTAAATAATCCGATGATGTTTTGACGGAAAAGTGTGAGTAGAGAGTAGTATGTAGTAAGATTGGAATTGTGGTATTGTGCGACTTAAATGGTTGGATAGGTATGAGAAGTTCGAAAAAATGGATTATCTATCAGTGGTGAGGACAAGAGAAAGGAGAGATAGTAAACAGTTGCCATTTGGGTTGATATAGGAAGAAATATGAGAGAAATGGAGAAGGGTGATTTGTAATTTATCTGTGAAGAGCATAGGTAATGGGTAAATAAGTAATACTACTGATCGAGGACACAAGTAAAGTATTATGTCATGAGATATATGCCAAAGTATAGTATATGTATACATGGGCACGGGATAAAAGATCTTTATGGTATACGTGACATGTATACGCACCCTATCCCACCATCTAGTGGGAAAACAAAGGGAGGATTAAAAAAAGAAAATAATTATATTTTATTTTCTTTGTAGGCAGAATATTTTATCAAGTCAGATAAAAAGTAATATTTGTAAGATGATGTAAGGATATACATTGTAGATAGCGTAGGAACAAAAATCCATAATAACTTATGTTCATTGTCTTATGAGCCTGAAAAATAGTAATTAAATTGATAGTTTTTTCTTTCAGGAAGAAGTGAATTGTCATTTTAAACAAAGATTTGAATTTTAGTTAAAGGAGAAGTAAATGAAATGTGCTATGTTAATTCCTCAAAATTTATTGATAAGAATTGAAAAAAGAACTAAAGAGAAAAGATTGTGTAAATGTAAATAAACGTTATCCATTTGACTTTTTATTTTTTGTAAATTTATTTTATTTTATTTTTTAAATAAAACTTTCGGCACATTTAATTTATAGAAATGAATAGGTAATTGCTAGAGTAAGAGATTTAGTATGCATTAGGTAGGGAGGACGTAAAATTCATAAAAGAAAGAGAGAAAAAAAAAAATAAGCAGAGATGAAGACAAAAAAAAAATTTTCAATGAAAAAAAAAAAATATATATTGAAGCCAAATATCGAAAAAAACAAGATTAGTAAAAACTTTTGTATATAGATTTATAAAGAAGTAATGAAACTGTAGACATATTGAATTGAAAGAAGAACCCAAAACCAAACCACACAAGGTAGAGTAAGGTGAAGATATGGAAAACGACCGCCGACTTGGTGAGGCTGATGTTCTTCGAGAATTCATGCGGAGAGAGAAGAAGAAAGAGAGAGACAGGATTACCTCGCAAGTCGGGAGAGAGAAGAAAGAAAATGAGAAGAGAGAGAGAGAAAGGAATGAAGAGGAGTGGAAGAGATATGTCAGTACAAGTCAGGTATGGAAATTTGAATTCACAGCTCACGTGGATAGAGAGAGAGGACTATTACCATGTAAGAGTGGATATTTTTAGGGGTAATTTACGTTTATGTCATATACCCAGAATTCTCACGTACCTTCCTGGAGGTTGATTAGTATATTAGAAGTATGGGAATTCACCCCAAAGGGGAGTGATCCCGAAAAAGGGGTGGACCCACATCTTTTTTTATACAGGGATACGATTAGTGATAGGTGTGAGTGGTGAGAGTTTATGTATGTGTGAGTGATGTGTGATGTGAGTGATGTCGAAGTGATTCACGTTCTTTCATGGACCTTGTGGTGGTTTAAGAGAGCGAAACAACGTGTGTGGTGTTTCTGTGTGTGCGTGGCGGCTCGCGTGATGAGATGTTGTGTGAGTATGGGAGAAGTGCGTAGCGTGTAGTAATCTGAGACTGCGAAAATTGTACTCAAATACGTGCGTTTCGAACGGGGAAGTGAAGTCGCAAAGTTCATCGATGACTTCGCAGGACGTCACGTTTTTTTTGTTTTGTTTTGTAACAGTTCCGCGAGTCGTTGGATTGGGCACCGAGATTCCGCTATGAATATCGGGATTCGCATAAAGGAATCGTATAAGGTCAGCAAGACGTAACGGCGTCCACACGCAAGAGTTCGCAGAATCGTTGAGATGGCAAAATCGGATCGTAATGTGTTGGGTATTTCAGCTAGAGACCGAGTCGTCATTGTCCAGGAAACGCCTGTCGCAAATGCGCGATGGAAAGGTAGAAGCACAACAAAGAACTGAACGCACAAAGGAACCACAGTAGATTGGGAAGAGAGACCAATGCATGGCCTACTAAGCCATATGAAAAACTTACAATAGGAAGTATGTAAAACACACTTTTAGAACTTTTCTGCTGATGATACATCATTTTTAAGGTATTTATAATGATAAATAGAAAATGCAATTAGAGAAACATATACTTTACTAATTACCTTAAAGGCAGATTAAAAACGAAATATCGACATTTTAGCAATGTAGGCAAACAGTGAGAAGAGAGAAAGGAGAAAAGAGAGAACGAGAAAAAATATAGTGGAGAAGGATAATAAGCTATTTGCATTTTAACTACTTTACTGCTGTAGGGTCTGTAGAAACAAAGAATTATTAGTATGAAACAAGTAATAATGTATACGATGCACAAGACTAAGAAGCAATGATAGTAACAAAGAACGAAAAATAATACGAGCATGATTTGCATAGCAAAAATGAATGATGGTAAGTGATAGATTGAGCATATTACTATATGATTGTAAGTGATTACATTAATGACATCGAAATGCAATCAGATGCGTAAATACGTATGAGCAGTAATTAATGCTATCGAATGCAAATAAATGGTTTAAGCACAATGAAATATAGGACATTTTAATGTTTTATTGCTTACGTCTTTAAGTTAGTGTTTCAGGTTATGTAATAAAATATACGTAATTAGTAAAGTCGAAGTATCGATAAACAATTGAAAACAATTGAGTTATAAATATGATTTTTTTTTTATTTATCATAAAAACAGAAAACTTTTGTTTTTGATTTTATCAGTTAGAAGTATTGTTTTTTAAATTATCGAATGCAATTTAATAAAACATAACCATGGTATATTTCAATAATAATAAGTATACGATATTAAATTCGTATAGATTAAAGAAAATCACCCGCACATAAGCCTTGACTAGCTCTGTAAGATATCTCAAATGTTTCGTAGTTAAACTGAATAATGATATTAGAGGCAATGCACACCCGGATGAATCAGAAATACACACGCGCACAGAGTAGGATCTCGTGTCTCAGCTTGACGTGATGTAAAATATTGAGCATAGTAGTAGCGCGAGAGTACTGATATCTCAAAAATGAACACCAAGCACTCACAGAGAGTTATCAGACAAGATAAGACATAGTAAGGCACAAATAAGGTTTAAAAGATATATAAGTGTAATATAAACAATAGGTATTATGGATAACTCACAATAAGATACAAAAAGGAGGTGAGAAAAATCAAATAAGGATCACGGCATAATAAGGAGATCATATGACTCAAAAATAACCAAGACATAGGTAGAAAAGAACGTGAAAACGTATAGAAGACAAAAAAGGAAATAAATTTAAAAAAGGAAAATAAATAAAAAAGGATAAAGGGGGCAGGAAAGGAAAGCGAGCAAAATGACAAACACGGACATAAAAAACCAAGAAGAGGAAGCTCACACGAGAAACAGGTACTCAAAAGAAAAAAGGTAAGGAAGGAAGTAATAAGAATAAAAAAAAAGTAGTTATCGCAGCACCAAACAGAAACGGGCCAGACCCCCGAATATATATAATGAAACCCTACACTCACGACACCCTAAAAGGACCTAAAGAGAAATGAAAAGAATAAGAGAAGAAAAGAAGGAATAAAAAAGATAAGATATAAAAGAAGTAGTAAAGTATAATTAAAAAAAGAAATAAATAAGATATCATTAAAAAAGACAATATAAAGATAATAAAAAACAAGAAGTAAAATAAGTAGACCGAAAGGATACAAAGGATGTGGATACAAAGGCAAGATAAGAAGAAAAAATGAATAAATAATTAAGGCCTAATAGGGGCTAAGGTAAATTAGCACAAAATAAGTACAAATAAGTAGAGTGAGGAAAATGATGCAGTAGTAATAAATGAAAATAGGGAGGGTGACAGCATAGATACAGGTAATAAAAGGGTTAAAAGAGGTAGAGATAGGTATAAGCACAGAGAAGAGGGTAGAGGTCAAGAGAACGTATAACCGGGCGGCCGGTAAAAGTGAGAAGGCGGTATAGGAAGGGTGAAAAGCGTAAGGAGAGAAAATCGAACGGACAAAAAGAAACTAATATACATAGTAATGAAGATGAATAGGAAATTAGATAAATATAGAAGAAATAGAGAAGAAGAATAATAGATAATAAAAGATAATATGATAAACAGTTTTATAAAAGACAGTAAAACAATTCAAAGCTGCATTTGCTGAATACCAGAAGGAGAAGGAAGATGAAGAGAAGATTATATAAATATATATAGTGATATAAGCGTTGATAGTACGGTAGACACCAAAACAAAAGACGAAAAAAAGAGAACGCGCAGTGTGTAAGTACAAAAATTAGGGGCCGAAAAGAGTGATGGGATTTCACAGCACGGGCAACTCACCAGCACCCCCCACTGCTGCACACCACACAGGAGAATAAATCATACCAATAAGTATCGTACTCACACTCAAGCATAAAAAGGGCAACCCTATACCCCGAGCCACGTACGGACGGCGAACCGACCACGATAAACTAACATATGAAAAGTATGTAAGATGAAGACTCAATAAAAAGTAAGAAAGACGAACACCAAAAAAGCGAAACTGACCAAAAGAAGACCCAACGAAAGCAAAAAGGGGAGCCCAATAGGTGTATTGAGGAAAAAGAATAGTAAACCGATCAGTAGATATATGTAAATATAGCTGAGTACTATTAGATAAATAGTAGGAAAAGGCGGCAGGCGGATAGTAAAATAAGCGGTAGTAAGAGAAAGGACTAATAAAGGTAGTCATATCATGGAATGGGATAGCGAAACTTAGTTGAGTATAGTGAGAAAGTATAATATTTGTAAGAAAGTCAAGGGAAAAGTAAATTAATAATATAAATGAGAAAGATATCAATATATATTATATATAGAGAATATATATATTAAAGGATATATATAAATATAAAATATAGATATATAGAGAATATAATAGAGATATATTATTTTTTAATAATATAGAGAAGAATAAATATAAGAATAGATAAGGAGAATAATATATAGAGAATAAGAAAGAATAAATAATAAAATAAACACACTTATATGACGGCAGAAAGATTTAACAGGTAGATAGTTGCTTTAATAATCATCAAAAACGGCTGATAAAGTAATAAATATTATTTGATTTTAACCCATTATTTGATTGTGATTATTGATTATGATTGAGTATTGTAATACAGGATATAGGAATAGCAATTAGATTTAGTATTAAAAGTTTAACTAAGAAGTAAGCTTGAAGAAAAAGGAAGAATATGACTGGTATTGTATAGTTTTGAATGTACGTGAGTGCATATAAGGCATAAGATAAGCATTATTCACAGAGGTTAATTGAACGAAAACATTTGATGAAAAGAGATAGCGAGAGAGCAGGAGGCATTAATGGGAGAAGTGAAATGTTAATAGAAATCGTAAACGATATTTAATCGTAAATACTTAATATATGAAATGAAGATGAGGATTTGTATTAGCATGTCAATTGAATATGGATAAAAAACAAATTATATTGATATTGAGTAAAAAAGAAGAAAAGAGTAAGAAATAGTATAAAGAAATAGTTAATAATAAAAGAAAGAATAAAGAAAAAGAAAAAAAAAAAAAAAAAAAAAAAATAAAAGAAAAAAAAAATGAATTGAAAGAATTGATTTTTTAGAAATTGTTTATTCAGATTTATTACGGATAAATTAATTGAGATAATGATAAAATTATCATTAATAACCATGAGAAAGACATAAAATAGAGCTTAAAGACGGTTAAAGCAATAAAACATTAATGTAATATTGTTGGAGAGATATAAACCATCTATATGAGATGTCATCGATGCAGTTAATGTCATCGATGACATCGATAATATGAGCAAATAACGAGGAGATGGACATTTATAAATGAGATGTATGATAATAATAAAATCATAGAGATGATGAATATATAATGTGCTCAAAGAACAATAAATTGACAGTAGATTTATTGAATCCTATGAGCGAAAGAATTTGCGATATTAGTAGTTTTATCATGCGTTTTAGTTAAGTGTGAGATAAAAAATATATTAGTTTTCATAAACTATAAGTAAATTAAATTGTAGACTTGTTATTAGACCAAGACCCTAAGCAATAGATAGATAGATAAAAGCGTAGAGAAAGTTATAAGAAGCGAAAAGAAGGAGGCTATATTAATTGACACGAACTGATTATGCGATAAGATGACAAATGCAGATGATTGTGTATTTTATCATTAGTCATGTTAATAAAGGTATGTAATAAGTATATGTTGATACATTTAAGAAAATGAATGATGATTTAAAGATATAAAAAATACGAATTTAAGAAGTAGAAGATGAGGATGATAAAAGCAGAAGAAGTGAAAAGAAAGGAGATGTAGATGATTTACAAATTAACTCCTATGTGTATGAATAACGGAAGAAGATATTGGCTTAGAGATGCATGGCTTTCCAAATCTACCTTGTGGTTCTTTTATGGAGTGACGTTGAGTAGGTTACGATTGTGAGTGACAGTATGTGCTTGACTTAACCGTACAGGCGACTTTATTGACGAAGCGTTGTACTGGGAGGAAGCAAGTAAAGATAACGGAGAGAGAGATATAGACAGGTCTCATTGTGCTGGGAAGAATCAGAACAGAAGCAGAACGAACTGAGAGAGAGAATTTAGTCCAGTCAACGATTGACGAGAAAGAAGATTAGTGGGAGGTGCGTAAATCTGAGGTCCGTTATGACTGTGAAGGAGAGAAGAGAGAGAGACCGATCACTATGCGACTGAGGAAGAGAGAATTAGCGGAAGAGTACCAGGCACAAACCAAGAAAGGAGTAGTGAGAGCAGAGCTGGCCACCCCGGCGAGCAGAGCAGTGTGAGGCTGCAGAAGAACACAACAGACAGACACCACACAGAAAGAAAAACAGAGACGGCCTAGGCAACGCGCGCATCGTAGTGGCAGACCGAGTCAAAACATCAGCCATCGGAGAGCGCAAGGTCTGCAGCGCGCCCGACTATACCACTGGTCCGCACGAATAAACGGGCGGAACAGGTACACCGAAAGAGGCGAGATAGATGGAGAAAGAAGAAAAGTATATGATGTGAAGATGTGACCGACGAGACATAAAATAGATATAACAGAAGAATAGGAGCAGGAGATGAAAAAGTGAGGCAGTGAACGTGCAGAAACACGGAAAAAAAGAGAGCCGAACGTATAATGAGTTGCTTTCCTGAGGACAGCAAGACTCACACATGGAGCGCGGAAGCAACAGTAACAGATTAGAACGGGATAGACCAGGAAACGTAGAATCACCGCTCAAAACAAAGACAGAAAACTTAAACGAGTAGACATAAAACTAATGCGATAATCTGAAAACAAAAGGAAGAGGCCGTGGACCGCGGCCTGCCACCCCTTTAAGTGATGCCACCTCCCCTCTTGGAGGAGTGAAAAGTAGCTCGCGTGCCGCGACTACATAAAAGACAAATCAACAGCAGACCCAAAGGAAGGGTACGTGAAGAATCGTGATGGAGTGAGACAAAACAAAACAAGCATACACACTAAAAATCAGGACACCGATGGAAACACACAGTAAGTGGAGGAGAGAGTCGAGTGATGTGATCACGTCCGAGCCCGTAACTGACATGCACACACATATGTGCGCAAGAAGGAAGCGCACCCGAAAAGCCAGCGCGGGCTCACGATCGGAATGATTCGAAATGAAGTCACCCTACCACCAAGTCCAGGCCCAGCCCTCACAAGGAATGTTTATTATCAATGCGCGTGAGCTCCTCAAGAACACGAGGAGAGAACACGCTTACTCCAGAACACTTCCAGCTCCCGACCCTTAAGTGAAGACGAAGCATGAGAAGCGACCGGCTCCTCATGCTCTAGCACTTGAGAGCGGAAGTGTTATAATTAAAAGAAATAAAATCTAAGTGTTAAAATAATTTTACAAATACAACTATTATAAACTGGTTCATGCAGAGTAAAGTAGTGAGAACGGTTAAAGCAGGACATATAATTTGATGTTTACATCTATTATTTACTTTTTGACCTTTTATTCAATGTAAAGAGCCTTTTAAATAAAAGAGAGTTAAAATTTGTGGAGAAACTATGACCTGAAACAGAGGAGAGAGGGAGTAGAGAGAAGAAGAAAGCATTAAGAGTAAAAGAGATTCAATTCAGCCCAAGCCGTAGGAAGCACACACTGCTATTAAAGGGGCAACGTGCAACTATTTTGAGACTTAATGCACGAGAGGTCTATTTTCTCAAAATACCGGTGCGCGTGAAGCGCTAGATTACATATGTAATAATTAAAGCGAGTAATACATGGAGGAATAAAGGGTATAATGAGGAAATCATCGAGAGATAGAAATTGATTAAGAGCCTGAGAAGCCAAGAATATAGGAATTGGCTGATTATCAATTACAAAACGTAGGCTAGACACAAAATAATACTGATAAGGAATGAGAAGAGTAAGGGAAATTATCCAGTGATAAGTTTTTATTTTTGAGTTTATCAGGAATAGAATAAGATGCAGATGGGATGAGAATGAATGTCAATCGGAGCGTGTGGCTTTATAGGTCATTAAGAAAGAGTTAGCAGAAGTTAATCGATTGAAATGAAGTCAAGACTTGTACTCTATGTATATCACTTAATGGAAAGTATTTTGGAAGACGCGAAAGAAGAAAGAAGAGAGAAGAAAGACCGACAGATAAAAAATTAAAATAGAATGGGAAAAAGCATTTACAGGTCCGAAATACTTGCCCTTCTATATATGACGAAGATTAAAATACTAAATAGAACCGGAGATCGTAACAATAACCATTATTTCACGTTAATAACGGGAAATGTGATATTGGTAAATTTAGAGGGAATTTTGGGAATAGACACAGAAGAGATGCCTATAAAATGGCAAGTTACACTGACAACACAAACGCGCATCTCAAGCCGGCCGCGGCGTGGTGGGTAGAGAGATAAGACGCATCTGTTATTCTGCTGTAAAATTCTACATACATGATTAATAAAGGTAATGAAGCAAAAGAGTCATTGAGAGAAAAGGTCAAAGGTTATTAAACAATGAATTGAAAAACGTGAGAAAAAATGATAAGAATTTTTCGTATAGACATGAAAATACTCAACTGATTAATGAAGTGACAATTGATTGCTGCAACGTTTTAAACCATAAGGTCATCATCAAAACGATGGGATTTTGAAAAAGAGTTGATCTGTTTTCCGGAAACAGTCTGCCACTGCTTTCTTCACCTCATCAATTACTGAACTTCCCTGGAGACACTCCTGTACAAATATGATAGAAATAAGTTTTAAGAAATCATGGGCGACCAGATTCAATGAGACTGGATGAAGGGTTGGGCAAGATACAGGAAAGCGGGGAGCGCATAGCACATTATCAAGAAGTAATGAAGCTTCTAAAACATCTAGTAGGCACTATAGCGAAATGAATGTATGTAGGATAGGAGAGGCTTAATATATGTCATGAGATGCAGGGAGAGAGAAAAAGCGGTTTACTAGTTGTGATAGTTCTTATTTCGACGCATTTGAGGTTTCTATGCGTCATACATCTGAAGGAGAGTTATCACGATGATATAACTTAATAGACGAAGCTGATACAAAGATACGTTCCAATATGAATGAGAGATATTGCAATGAGTCAGATGGATGTGAGGGAAGAAAGTGGGTGGAAGGCTTGGCTTCCGGAAAATAGATCGAAAAAAGAAAGGAGAAGAGATAAGGTAGAGAAGTAGAAGAGAGGTGGGATCAATGTTTGTCTTAATCATTGTGGAATATTTGAGTGTAAATGAATAAAGTATACATATTCATTAGAATGAAACAATGTATTTGACCTTTCCCAGTCTTAGAGAGTTATGATGTTTCATTACCTTATATGCAATGTATGAGATTTTACAGCAGAACAGGCACTACTTTTCACCTTGATGCAGCCTATGACCCAATATTAATATAAGGATAAGATATACTAATAAAATAATATAAGATAGAGATATACATAATAGAAGATTATAATACAACAGACCAAGAACGTACAGTAACTAAGGCACGCAGCACGCAGCTGAGTGACTCAAGGTGAGGTCAGACAAAAGGCTCAGAATCAGATAAGGTAAACCTGGGCGTGAGAGAATATATAGGCTAAAAAAGCAAAACAAAGATGGGGAAATCACGATAGAATAGTAGGACAAGACGGCGAATATGCAAATCATGATTACCACCAGCACTCCGCGCACTCACAAAACAGGCGGCACCGGCAGCAACTAAAAGAACTACAAAAAATATAGTAAGACAATACACCTCCACCAAGCGCGCTGAAGCAATAAGAGGACGGAGAGGATAGCAATTGAGGCTCCACGGAACGGCGGGGTGATATTAGACAGCGGGAACGTAAAAGAAGAACGGCGGCGGACACTAAATACAGTAGAATAATAGATAAAAACGGAAATGAGGAAAATGAGCCAGGCAATGTAGGGGCATAGGATAATAGTAGATACAAAAGCAGCTGAGGAGAACGATTTGCGCCTATATGGCAGCAACGTTTATACGAATATAGTCCCGAGGCGCATAAGGCCCGCAATTAAAGTTTTAAACGAAGAAGCGGGCCCGACTACACCAACAAGGCGATAAGGCGCAAGACAAGACCAACTAAGTCGTGACTGGGCACGATATCATCCGGCGCGCCTAGATAGAACAGGAACCATGAACAGCCATATTTTCCTTACCTACCGCTTTACAAGTTAGAAGGCATCTCGACCAAGCAGATAGGCATCCAGATTGTATCATATCCTAAACAAAAACCAGTGTGAAAAATTAAAAGAGAAAGATATATAAGAAATAATAGAATATTATTAGTTAAAATTAAAGATAAATTAATATATAGGTATAAAATTTACTATATAAGAGAGAGAGATATAAAAATATAAAATATAAATGAAAAAATAGATATAAGGAAATAATATATAGATAATGAAGATAAGAGAGAATAAATAAGAGTAATAAGAGAGATAGTATAAATATATATTAGGATATGTAATATAATATGATATATATATAAATAAAGAAAGAGATATAAAGTAGAGAGCAATGAATATTATAAGATATAGAATATATGTATAATATATGTATATTTTACTTAAATAAAATATAATAGATAAGGAGAAAGATAAGAGATATATAGAGAGATGAAGATATATATATAAAACTTCAGTTCAGTAGATTCATTAACTACAAAATAAATGTAGGAGCAACTATGAATCTGAATTAAATATTTCAGAACTTCGTAGACAGCGCATCAAGTGACTGGAGACACTGACCTGGGGATAAGAATAACGAATGGCCCACAAGGACATGGGAGGAGGAGAGATAGACCAAATGAGGACAGTAATAAAAAGAGAATATAGATATTATTTTTACGCGTGTTTTTAAATTGAAAGAAAAATTAATAAATCGTAGATTTTTTCTTCCTTGATTATAAAAGCATGCTTTTAATATCGCACTAAAGTTTACTTTAGACCAATAAATTTAACGAACAGGCACCGCCGGAGAGAATAAAGGTATGCAAGGAGAGTGAGAGATGGTTTTTGTGCCATAATTTGCTGTGAGAAAAAAATTATAAGTATACTATTTGTACTTGATGTTAAAAATGCCGGCGGGCTTAGCGCTGAGTAAGAAAGCGCACTCAAAAAAATAATATATAATAGGCAGCGCACCAGATGATCTGATAGAATAGAGAGATAATATATATAAATAGATATAGAGAGATAATGAGGATAAAGAGTATAGAGAGGATAGAAGAATAATATAATATAATAATAAGAGATAAAAGAAATTAACCTTGCTTAATAGTGAAAATAACAAAAGATATATATAAGTAATAAAATAACCGAAGAGATGATATGAAGTATATAGATAATAAATATAGAGAAAGATAGAGAGAGAAGATAATATATATATATATAATATAATTTGAGAAAAAACTCGAGTTTCTCCTTATCACTTTACTAATAGTACATTTACCGAGCTTGCGGGAAAAGTACAGTTGCAGGAGTTACTATTGACAGGCTAGCGCGACTTCAATATAAAAAGAGAGAAGAAGAAGTCGACAACCTGGATGTGTTCATCCGGATAGAAATGA
>JABUQX010022542.1:15000-18343 GCA_015478945.1 Trachelipus rathkii | reverse complement strand
AGGCAGTACTTCGTTCAGTCAGAGGTGGGTGTTTAACCGTTTTCGCATTTATCAAACGCTTTCACGTTTTCGTGCGCCGCTTCACTGGCCCAAACATTGCTCTCAAACAAACATCCCAAACACCTAGGGAACATCTTTTTTAATTAAGAATATAAATAATATAAAACAACTCAATCAGCCTAAGCTTCCACTCCCCTTTTGTCTGGAAGAAAAGCTGTGGTGTACTGACTAAAACCAGGAAAAGACTTATCGCACAATTTCCGCCCCATCTCTCTATTACCAACACTATGCAAACTACTTGAAAAAAACATACTAAACAAAATACCTACACACATCATCAAACACAAATTCCAACACGGTTTCAAACAAAACCACTCAACTACAACGGCACTCATAAACATCATACAACTCACAATCAACGGCCTAAACTCAAAACCAACTCATAAAACAATAATCATAGCAATCAAGCTTCAACCAAAACCTTCGATACAGTACTCAAACATAACTTGATTCACAAAAAATAACAAAATCTAACATCCCCACTAACCTAAAGAAATGGATTTTCAGCTTCCTATCAGGATGAACAGCACAAATACAAACAAACAATACAAAATCCAGAACAGTAAACATCAACAACGGAGTATCCTAAGGCGCAATACTCTCCCACACACCATTCAACCTATTTACTGCCGATCTACCACAACCATAAACAGATCACGCATTTATAACAACCAACGCAGATGACCACTACACACCAGACCCTAAACACGGCCACAAACCTGTCACAACAATACATCAACCAACTTCAAACATGGCTAACAGAAAACAGGTTGTCCGAATCACCAAATATATATTCAATTACATTAATCACCACTGACCCCCAACTTGGCGCCACACCCCCCACGTCTACTTAAACAACATTGCTATACCCTTTAACAAAACTCACAAAATCTTCGGAGCAACACATGACACGCAGCTCAAGTTCAGAAAACATACAGATAACATAATTTCATCTACAAACAAGAAATTGAACATATTAAGATTATCGCTGGCACAGACTTCACAGACAATAAACCAATATCCGACTCTAAACTACGCTTCTCCAACTTTTCACCCATTACTGACTAGAAATAATATAAAAAAAACACCAAATGACACAAACAAGGCTCTAGGAATCATAACAGGATGCGAATTAACAACACTACAAGAACACCTACACGAAGAAACCAAAATTCTACATATAGACACACACCTGGACATGATAAGCACACAATTCTATTCCGAAATCTAAACACCCCAAGACCCATGCCACATTGCACTCTCTAACCCCACCCACCACAGACTCAAACAACTTCCTTTTTCACCAGCTCTATATTACAAACAAATTCTGAACAACATTCCACCTCCAATAAACAACACAACATACACCAAACAAATCCACACGACACTAACAGAGAACCACTTAGGACGCAGACCACCAAACAGCATTTTAAGCAAACACCCAATAGAAATAGCACCAGAATTCAATTCACTACCAAGAACATTTAGTCATTCTTGGCAAATCTAAGATGTGGCCACCACCATAAATTACAAAACTACAAACACAGATGTAGCTTTAACCAAACCACCAACAACATCTGTCAAAACTGTAACCAGGTTCCGGAGGACACATCCCACTTCTTTTTTCTCATGTTTAACTAACTCTCAACACAGAACAACATGGAACATATCATCCCTGGAGGATCTCTGGAGGAGACCGGTAGCATCGGCAGGATACCTGAAAGCTGTGGCCTCTACCATGAGGGGTGAGGTACGGCATATATATATATATATATATATATATATATATATATATATATATATATATATATATATATATATATATATATATATATATATATATATATAGTATATATAGATATAGATATAAAAATAAATATAAGATGAATATAGATATATATATATATATAGATAGAGATAGATATATAGATATATAGATATATAGATATATATATATATATATATATATATATATATATATATATATATATATATATATATATATATTTTTACTATATCTATAGCGGTATTGTGTATTTTCCACGTTCCCGTGGGTAGTAAGGCATCTCAGGTAGGGTCCTGGGGGTATTTTTGTTCCAAGGTGACGTCACGCTCTTTCGTGGGTGGTATTTTTAGGTTTACGTACGTGCCGAGGGCACGTACTCACACCCATGGTCGTAGACCATGTGCGTACATTACCCCTTTAGGGTATTTTTCGGCTTGGGACTCGCTAACAGGGCCCCCGGCCCTATGTGTCTCACACACGCGAAGAATGTGTGAGTGTTACCCTTGGTCACGTAGGTTCCTGAGGCGTTAATGTTTTCCTGTGCTACTCTAGGTGGGTATTTTAATTCTTCACGTAGGTTCCTGAGGAGTTTTTACCCTCCAGTGCTGCTCTTTTTGGGTATTTTCAGGCTTCACGGTCTTTCATGAGGCATTTTTGCCCTCCTCTGCTGCTCATGGTGGGTGGTTTTACCCTCCTCTGTTCCGCTCCAGGGTGTTTCCATGCTTCACGTAGGTTCCTGAGTCGTTTTTACCCTCCTCTGATGTTGCTCTTGATGGATGGTTTTACCCGTCCTCTGAGGCTTCGTCTGTGTTTTGCTTCACTCTCACGGTGGTCATCGAGGTCGGGAGGGTGTTTTCAGTGGCCCTCAACGCCCCTCCAGAGCCTCTCTGGTTAGTGACCGCCACTACCACTTTTGTACTACTACTACTACAAGTCATTCATGTTAGTGCACATACGGTCGTGCGCATACCATCTGACTGCTCTTCCTTCTCCATCAGCCCCTCTGCTAATCACATTCAGAGCGGGACCAAAATATGACTTTATCCAGCCACCGCCTGGACTAAGATCTAACCTCTGTTTAATCGGACCATCGTGACAACTTCAAATCACGTGAACCCTCGGGCTGAGAAGACGCCCACGAGGGCTTAAATGAATTCATTCTTTTATATTAAATGCAATTGCCAAACATCAACAATTAGTTTCCATACATACTGGAATTTCCAAACTTAAATTTAGAAAGTAAGCAAAAATACTGCATCAGAATAGCGAAGGATCACTTGGATAAATATTATATATATATATATATATATATATATATTATATATTATATATATATATATCATATTTATATAATTTATTTATATATTATATATATATAAATATATATATATATACTATATATATATATATATATATATATATATATATATATATATATATATATATATATATATATATATATATATTATAATATTAATATTATTATTAGTTTATGCA